>BGPR01045174.1:0-12402 GCA_013235015.1 Araneus ventricosus | reverse complement strand
GTTTCAATTTACAAAATTAGAATATTTTGTTTAATTTCAGCGATTTTTCAGAAAAAAATGATGAAAAATTAAATTTACTAAAATATGAATAATGTAAAGAAAGTCTAATTTCGTGAATAAATTAAAATTTTCATTGTGATAAAGTTATCTGCCATTTTGATCAGAATAAATAACAACTCCATTTCTAAACATTTATTATTTAATTTAAACAGTGTTTTTTTCTGTCAAGGCAAGAAAATAAAAAAACTAAAACTGTGAATTCTACTGAGACTTCTTAAATATTTGGAATACCAAAAATTTATTTGAGATTATTGAATATAATTTTTGCTCTTAAATATGAAAAAATTTAAAATAATTCATTAATTTTAAGGTTTAATTCAATTATTGATTTAACTCATGTTTCACTTCATCATTCTTTAATCTGAAGCTGTCTGAATTTAAAGGCTATAAAAAACTGTCCCGACGTTCGTCTTTTAGTGCCATCCACCACTATTTCTTTAAATGGCACTAATTAATAAATGTGGTTTATTTCCTAAATCAAAACTCATTACTAAGTATAGAACTTATATTACAATAAGCGAATTATCATTAAAAAACAGCAGAAGATATTTTCAATATTTTAATTCTTCGGGATTTTAATGATTTATTATTATCATTGAGGAATCATATTAAGAAGTAAAGATACAAACACTTAGTTAAAGTCGTTTTTATAAAGATGAAAAACTAGAAAAGTCTTATATTTTATAGCAAAAAGTGACGGTAAAACATTTTTTAAAATTCTTAATTAGTTGAAAACAATCAACCCACGCATTTAAAAACAGTAACATTACATAAAAAAAACTTATGATTTATGACGCAATAAAAAATATCGAATCATTTCGAATCTCAACGCAATGCATCATATAAATATTTTGCTGGTTTTCATTTATTTTTAAAATACACAAATGCGTCTAAAATATTTTGAATCAAAATATTTCATTAAAAAATTAATTCCGAATCAAATCCGCTTTAAATTTTTTGGAAAGAAAATTTTTAAATCAAAGCGTTTTAACATATTTTTTCATCCCCTATTAATTTTTGACTTGATTTCAAATAAGCACGATGAAAAATGGATTATACAACTCTTTTTTTAAATGTCTCTTAAGATATTTTACTTATTTAGGAGTATATGAAGTATAAGAAGTATAGAAAAACGGTAAATTAGATCTAAATAAGGTATTAATCAAGCATCCAAATAGAAATGATTAATTCAAAAAATATTTTAACGACTTTTTTGGTTCAATTTTTTATTAGAAATTTAGAAAATATTAATTAGAGAAATGAAATTTCAAGGATAATTTGTTTCCGTAAAGAATTTTTAATCATTACAAATATTTTTTCAAAACTATAATTGTTATTTGTTTTCTGGGGTAAAAATCCTGAATAAATAATTCCTTTATAGCAAATTTAATAAGCATCATTGCTTTCATTTATCCTTAATTTATAGGAATTTTATTATTTTTTGGCAAGAAAAATTTTATTTACAGTAATTAAGCACTAATTTTGAAAAAAATATCTAATTAATATTAAATAAAATTTTTTTTTTAAATTTCTTTCTCTAAATGGCGAATGTAACTTTATGTGATTTTTAAAATTGATGATTTCAGTACGAATAAATATGAAAATATTTTATATAATAAAAGGTATTTTATTTAATTGTGTTTACTGATATAATATTTATTTTTACTCATTTATTCAACATACATATATATTCTTTTCATAAAAAATCACATTGGATCCTTGTTTACGACTAAAATAATTAAAGTATCAAATAATTTCTTTTTGTTTTTATAAATGTATCTGTTTCAGCAAGTCTGAATGTAAAGCATAAAATTCATTTAATTAATGATTTTATATTTTATTAAGAATAATTCTTCTTTAAAGGAAATGTGAACATTTCCTTTCACTAGTGATATTTGTTAATCTAAAATTACACTCCCCTCATTAATTTAGACTTGCATCCAATATCAGAAGTTTCCTTTTTTCACTATATTGGTAATGAATTTTCACAATAAAGAATAAAATCTAATAAAGTTTAGAATAAAATCTTATGATGTACTAATTCTCTTTAATAAGAACTTCGAAGCATTCGAACGTTTTTCGATTCAGTGTGAAACTTAACCCTTAAATGCCCAGTGTCGCATTTAAGCAACAAACCCAATTTTGTCTTCTAAGATATTGAGGATAAGAATGAAGCTCTAATGCCTGTTGTTGCCAATAGGACGCATGTTGAAGACTTTATTAAATCAATTTACAACATATAAATGGCAGCCTGAGTGCTGATAAAAGAATAAAAATTAATTGATGTTTTCCACTTGAGGCTGCATCTTTTTTTTTCTTTTACTTTGTTTGTACGCTTGAGAATACCGTATTTTATTCTACAATCTTGAAGGAAATTCCTTATCCCTATTATTATTTATTAAAAATCCATCTGTGTTTGACATTATAGAATTTTATCAATGAAATGTTTTTTCTGAGATAAAGCCCAGTGTTGTTAGCTGGTAACAAACTGTTTTTTTTAGCTATAAACCATATTTAAAACAAAATATGATTTTTAAAAGTATTTTCTCATGTTTTATTCTAGAAATGAAAGTCAAAAAATTTTTAAATCAATTTTTAAAAAATCGGCCTTTTAAGGGTTAATGAATTTATTTTACACTTATCTGACATAGATCAAACATGTGACATACTGGGCTAATATAACTTTAGAATTAATTACGTAGCTTTCAGAAGGAACCATTTGATGCGTTTCCTTTTGACATTCCCGTATAGTAAGTAACACAATACTTAATATAGCCGAAGCAACTTAGTGGGTAAACAGTTGGTCGCCGAAGGTGGCTAGTTTTTATTTTTATTATTGTAGCCAATGCATTTCCCCCCCCCCTCACTTCTGCAGCCCCTCTCACTGGATTTGCTTGCAACGCCCTCTTGGAGAAGGATAAAAGAACTACCCAGACTAGAAATAGCTCTCATCGCGTCCAGAACTAGAATAATGCTGCTCTTGAACGGGGAATTTCCCCGGAGCACGTACTGGACAAACCATGATTTGTAATGTAAAATTTTGTGTTTGTCTTTGTAAATTAAAATTATTTTAGTTATCTGGGCTATTTTCTTTTGTAGCTACTTACCGTAGTTATATTATTATTATTTATCGTTTCCATGTGCGCAAAAACGTACAGACAAAAAAACTTTATAACCTATCAAACATTTTATTCACTTATCCAAATTTTTTTGAAAAAAATAACAATCTTGATGGAAAGACTGCATACAAAATTTCATTTGTCTTGTTGGTAAACTTTTGAAGTTTTGTCTTTAACATACAGACATTATTCGAAAAAGGCTTTATGATGAAACTTTTGGTTATCCTTCTCTACTATTTAATTCTGGATGCATTTGAATTTCATTTTTGATTTTGGACATAATTTATCTAAAAAGATTCAAAAAATTCACGAGTATAAATATTTCACTTGGTTTATAGTAGTCATATTTTCAGTTTTATCTATCATCTTTCAAAAAACTAACATTTTAATATATTCAGAAACTACAATTCGAAATTATTTCATCAGATAACTTTTATTTGAAATAAATAATATTAAATACAAAATTAACAACTAACTTAAACGACTTGCTAATTTAAAATTTTATTGCTATTATAACTAATAAGTTGGGTGAACCAGCTGGTCGCAGAAGGCGGATAGTTTAGATATAAATCGGCGAACACAGCGATTATATTATATTTTTCGGCCAACACAGTGACTCTCAACCTGTAGGGCGCGCTCCCCTAGGGGGGCGTGGTAACACTGAATGGGAGGGGGGGGGGCTCGAGCAAATAGAAAAGAAAATATATTTTAAAAAAATGATTATTTTACTGAAAGGAAAGTAAAACAAATAACATTCTGACATAATAAAAAATGAAAGAAAAGCGGAGTTCGGGTTCGCGCCGTAGATTTTTCGTGAAAACTCCGGGATAAAATCATAAAACAAAATTAAAAACTTCTGAAAAAAACTTCGTATTAATATGCATTTTAATTATCAATCTGTTTAATACAAAATTTACACAGAGTAGTATAATGGTTACAGAATAGATAAATCACAAGCTACCACAGACCTTTGCTATATGCGATTTATATTAAAGATATTGATAATTAAAATATATATTAATACGAAATACTTGTTTTATGATTTTATCCCGACGGTTTCACGAAAAATCTACGGCGCGGACCCCAACTGCGCCTTTCTTCTGTTTTATTTTGAGTTGCTTTTGATGGCGCCATCTGTTGACAGTATACAGAACTACATTTCGCGTATGCGCAGTAAAATATTATTTACTACAAATGCTCATATTTCCCGTAATATTCAAATTTTAATATATTGTTTCTTTGACGTATTGTCAGGTATTCTATATGTTTCGTACAATTCTAAAGAAAACTCTGCGTGTTATAATAATATATTTGCGGAGTTTGAAATTTTCAATTTAATACCGATTTTTACTTATATTCTGATAAGTATTTTTATTGTCTCACTTTGGGTCCTAGTAATACTCCTCAAGCTCTTTAAAGTGACACCAGAATCAACGTCCTAGATAAACGCGTTTCCACTCTACACTTATTTATAACCTTACATAAAGCTAATTCATAACATTAACGGGCATGCGCCTACACTGGTACGGTATAGTCACAGGCAAAACAAATACTATACGACAAACTCTCACAGACATGATCTATCCGTTGTGGGGTCAATCATTCTATTCGCATTATTAGTCTCGTAGTTATTTGAGATTCAAATCTGACTGTGTTTTGTCACACAAGAAAATTCGACCGACTATCACTGTAACGAGCGGAAAGACGTTTTCACGTTAAAAATAAAATACATATTTACACTGATATAATACACTTATAAATAGGATTGTATCAGTACTGCACAATGTATTTAATAATTAACTTATCAATACTAAAATAAAAACAAGTTTAATAATTATTAGTGATTCCTCTCGACGGATTTCTCACGCAACCACGAGAATGTCCGATAAGGTGAACGTAAGACAGAGAGATAATAGGAGAGAGCAATTCTGTCTTTGTCCATGCAGCAGATCGGTGCTGCCAAATATCAATAAATTTACTTATTCATGGTCATTTGTAATGTTTGTAATTAAGGTCGTAGTGTAGCTTTAGCGTCAAAATGCCAAAAATGCATTGCTATTGTATGCATTGTTACTGCATGCATTGTTATTGTATGAGGGGGTGCAATGAAAATTATGATTGGAAATTGGGTCGCACATACTGAAAGGTTGAGAAACACTGTGCCAACACAAAGGGATCAACAGTTCAAATTAGGACGTGTTCAAGTGTTTTCCTTGCTGTTCCCCGCGAATCTCTCCGAGTGAAAGAGCTTCCACGACCACCCCTTGCCCTTAGCACTTACAAAAAAACCTCCTCTATCACTGACAGTGTATTTTTGGATGTATTAATGATTATCAATCAATGGTCGATGTATTAATGATTGGTGCGTTCGAAGTGTGCTCGCCACTTTCCTATGGAACGAGATGTTCGCTGCGGAAATAATTTCCTTGAACACACTTCGAGCGGTTCCTGAACTGTTATGCCCGTGTTCTGCTCTCAAGTGTGATGATGACATGCGCAGTTCGATTTGTCGTGTGGTTGTGACTTCGCGCAAATCGATTGCACTGAAAGTAACAAAACAAATCGATTGTCTTTAAATCATAAACAGAGAATATGAAATATCATCAGAATGTCCTGATATTGTCCTGAATGTCCAGACGCATTGTGTTTTGTTGAGAATCGTAAATTCTGCAACATATTTCAGTGACATGAATTGCATTTTCAAGTGTTAAAATTCAAAGGAACTTCAGAATATGTAAATGAATAGTCCCCTGTGTTTAATCTTTGGTTTCCTATTCGGGAACAGTTCATCCCCTGGATTTTATGCACTTCATTCTCTGGAATATAACGCCAAGAGTTACGGATGCATTTGGGCTTTGCTTAATTCAAACACTTTGTGAGCACAGTAAATGGACTTCATGGCCATTCAAAACTGTTTTGTGTTGTAAGACTATTTCGTAAATCTCCCTCAGAAGGTACACAAATTAAGTAATCTCAAATCTATCTGATAATAGGACGTATTTATAATAGATGGAATATTGATAGTCAGGATAGTTGAATTTCATTATAAATTTAATAAAAACAGTTTTTTTAAAATACACTTTTATTATTGTACTAAAAAGTTTTTTGTTTTAATTATTGTCTACTTTTTTGCATTTAATTTGTGATATATCATTGTAAATATTACAGAATAATGATATGAATTGTTCACAGAATCACTACCAGGTGTTGCCACATGTAAGAAAAATCAAAATTTTATTAAAATCAATTCATTAACTTACAATTCAGATCTGAAAATAGAAAAATTGAGCATTGTCAGTGAAATCTCACAAATATGCATTTCAGAACTCGAGCGTATCAGGAAGTGAGTGAAAAATCGATCACAAAATTCATTCTTTACAAACATGAGTCAATAAAATAAAAGTGTATGGACGAGTTTTCTGTTTTGTTTATTTGTGGTAATGTAGAATACCTCTATACCGACCATATCTTCAAACTTTCAACACTGTCTTTGAAGATGGCAATTAATGTTTAAAGTAGAGTTTTTTTTTTAATTTTATGGCTTAAGCATACTTAACCATGCTTTGAAAACATCAAATTTGATGCTTCTATTGCTGTAGGTGTCAATGTTTAATTAAAATAAGAGCTCCATTTTATGGAACGGCTGCCGTAATTGTTCTTTATTGCTCTTTTTGACAACTTCTGATGCTTGTTTGACTGTTAAATTTTTAACCAAACGGTTTAGATAATTGCTGCCACTTAAATTTTTAACCAAACGATCTAGATAATTTCTGGTGGTTAAACTTTTAACCAAACGATTTAGCTAGCCGTTTTAAATAAAAAGAATGAAACGAACTTAAAGAAAACACAATTCAACGCTTTGTGCACAAAAGAAAGAATTGGTTTGGACTCGGCGCTTGATACTGTATACAAGCGGATTCGGCGATTGCTTAAATCGGAAGCTTACCGGAAAACGGTCTATGAATCCAAAATAAACAAAACAGAAAACTTGACTATAAAAACATGAGGAAGTAAACATAAAAAATCATTTGATATTGTAATAAGCGATTACAAAAGGTTGAGGTAATTTTTTTTAATTTAATTTAATTTCATGCCAGCGATAAACGTTTCACACTCACATTCTCTTGTTATATGTTTTAGGAAGGAAAATATTTTAAAAAGTACTATTTCAAGATGTATATTTTGAATTGGTACAGCACTGCATAAGTTCGCTTTCATGATATTTTATATTGCATGTTTCCAGGTAATTCATATAAATGTTGGGGATAAAGGAGGAATTGAATTTTAAAATACATTTGATTTTTTAAAAAATTCCGATTCATTCTCTCGATCGGAATGCAACACATATACACGGTTTTTTACAGAAATATTCAAGTTCAATAAGTTTCAGTTCGTAAAATGAACGGGGCACCTCCTGGCGGTGATTAGGCGGAATATTAAAAGAATAATAAAATTTCTCTACTTGTAACAGGGTTGCGATATTGGCCTTCTTAAGGCCAAATTATGAAAATTTGGTCTTTTTTCAAAGCCCTTGGCTTTAGGAATTTTCGTTTGGCCTTAAATTCATTTTTGGCCTTTTTTAGATTTATTTTCTTTAATCACTCGTAGAACAATTTTAATTACTTATTCTATTGTTTTTTTAATAAATTTTTGTTATTAACATTTCAAATGATGTATAATGAGCTGTCAAACGAAATAGCTCCTGAATAGAACAAGGATGTTTTTAATTTCTTTCACTTAAATTTTAGTTTACTAATAGAGCATTGAACATATGTCTATCTAGTGGGTTTCGTTTTTATGAAGGATAGCTGTGTTTCTAATAGCAAATGACGTTTTCAATCAATTTGTCAAGTTTGGCCTTTTTTTTGGCTTTATTTTTAAGAGGGTTTGGCCTTATTTTGCGATTTTGATCTGGCAACCCTGACTTGTAACGTTTAGTAAGTTCATTTTAATGCAATCCTTGCATGACTGCATTGAAAATAAAATTTCCATTTCTTCCGAACTGTCATATTGCTATTTCCAATCGTCGTAGATATGGTAAAAATGTAAGAAAAAATCAACTATAAATATATAGAAGTAAATTGTTACTATCAATAATTTTCTTAAAATGTAATCATCGTTATTTTCCCAATTTTTTAATAAAAAGAGACCTAAAACTCAATACAATTTTTTAAAATCAAATTTGGGTTTCTTATATATTTTTATTGGATTTCTTTAATTGTGTTTATTTATTTATGGAGTTGTAAAAAATGGGTAAATAAGATTTATCAAAAATATTTTGTTTCTGATAATAAACAATAGAAAAATAAATAAACCAAAGAACGGTAACAAGCTATTCTTCCTCCGAATAAGTTATCATCGAAATGCAATTTAAATTATGTATTTGATTTATAAGTATACTTGAGTATTCATGATATTAAATATTGCTTTCGAAGATTCAATTTTAAAAAAGTATCAATTTACGCAAGAACCCTCATCATTTTGTTTCTCTTAGAGATCGAAAGCAATTTAGCTCTTGCAATGCCGATATCTTCGTGAATACGAATGATATTGAGCTGGAATTTTTATATAAGTTGGCCTATATATCTGGCTCTTAAGTTATGGAATAAAAATTACGCTACTTTTCGCCCATGCGCAGTTAAAAAAATGCTCAATTCGTGGTTTCACTGCGAAACCATTGAACGTTAAAGGATTAAATTACAACTTCTAATTTCAAATACTAAACGAGCAGACGACTTTTTATCAGACCGTGAATAATACACATTCCATTTTATTCAAAATGGCATCGCATTGTTTCGAATAAAACTTAACGTTAGATTTCCTCTCCTTATCAATTATTCATAAACCCTATCTCATCGCAAAATTGCAAATAAATTTTGATTTTTCAGTTCATTAAGTTCGGAACTGTTTTTCTAAGATACCAGGCTGTGGAACGGCAGAAAATGAAAATTATTTGGATCAACAGAGGCTTTGCAGTAAGGGGAGTCGTAACGTCTCGAGCAGATTACTTTTTTCTAAAGAAAAATTCATTCTTTTTTACGACTATTTTTACAACCGGAGATCAGTAATAACATTTTCTCTGTACATTCTCTTTGTAACAGGTCTTCAACAGATAAGCATCTGCTTTCTGAATAACAAAAAAAGAGAAAAGTTTCAAATGAAAACATGTTAAGTGTCTTTTATTCCTGTATTTAAATAAACAATCATGAATGAGTTACATTATTGATTTTCGTGAATCAAATACTCTATTTTTCTAGTGATATAAGGCAATTATACTATGATAAAAGCAACTGAAACTACATTTTAGCACTAGCTAATACCTGATTTTATTTATCTTGCTATTATAATTGAATCAAATAAGTGAAAAATATTGAAGTGATTGCGTCAGCTTGGATTTGAAACTATGACAAAATCTAGGGTGTTGCGTTTTCATTTAGCACTAATGCATTATCAGTTTATGAATGTAATAGGTGCTAGAACAACAGCCATTTTAAACGCGTTTTATTTACTAGAATATTAATTTCTTGATTATAGTATAGCATATTATCACTAATAACAGTGTATTTGTCTCCATTTATTGTTAAGCAACTTGTTATGAAAAAGACAACAGAAAGAATATAATGTAATTCACTAGCAGTACGCGCACGGCGTTGCCCGTGGAATGAGAACTTCAACAAAATGGGAAGAAAGTGCTCACAATGACACGAAAAAGTTTTGAAAACAAAATCAAAACAAAAGATACACATTATTGATTTTCGACAATGACACGAATGTAATGACGTCACCGGAAGGAATCGGATTGTAGAAAGCATATTGCGTCACCTCCCGTGAGGAAGGTCACCCCAGCTAGTGAAATTGCAACAATGCATTCATCGTCCGGAGAAACTCTCGCTATCAAAAAAAACTGTTTGAACTGATCAGGGAAAAATTAATCTAAACAGAACGGAATAAGATATTTTAACCGATCTTCTTTTGAATCCGACAGAAACGTTCCAGTTATAAGCTGAGAAAAATGAAAATAATAGAGTTGTTAGAACGTCAGATGCGAGAATTTGAAAAATTCCTTATCAAAAAGCACCATAAAAGTGACTATTATTTCGAAATTTCTCAAAATTCAGTAAATTATGTTAGAAATTCAAAACAAACTTCATTAGAACGAAAATTGTTTATTCTGGCCGATGGTGTATTGATTGTTTTTCAATTATCATTAGAAAAGATACTACAGCCTTAAATGTGCCGAAAATGACACAAAAAAACACAAAACATTAAGTAAAATAAATTCTAGATTAAATTTTAAAATTCCGGCTTCGAGGTGCATTCAGTCACGGTTAAATAGATATATATGCGAGAGAAATGTTTAACAATGATTGAAAACAAATAAAATAAAAAATGTTTTATGACAGGAAGTATTTTTTTATTTACATATTTCTTTATTCAAAAACCTCTTGGTACACAAAATTCCGTGCGAAGAATTTTTCGTTGTTTAAAAATTCTATTATAAATCAATAACCATGAAATTCTCAGCTTGTCAAACGTAAGTCAAAAGTTAAAATTTCAAAGGAATTCTTTTTCGAAATTCTAATCAAAACAAAGAATTTCTCTGCTTGTCAGACGTTTCCAAAAAATATTATCAAATCATATCGTCACGATTGCAATAAATAATCAGATGCATCGTGGCGTCCAAATTATATCACACGCATGATATACCACTGACGTAATTTATTACTTTCTTTTAATAAACGAAAATTAATTTGAAATATATGATTAATATAATTTAAAATTTCTCGGGAACTATTGATCATAGCGAGATAAATTTTATATCAATCGATAGAAAATTTTGTATCACTATTTTAGAGCTATTAAATTTGAAATTAGAACGACAATTACCCTTTTAAATTTAAAATTACTGAAATGTAGGTTCTCTAACAATGAAATAAAGCTGTTTAACGTTTCGCAGTGCTATGGTTTTAATGTTGGTAACGTCAAAGCGTTACCAAGAGAAAAATCTGGGCTATTATATTAGTAATAATTATTTTACGACGTTCATCGAATTCACTAGCCGGCTGCGCTCCTGGCTCTGCCTGGTACTCATTTTTTGAAATTTCTTTTATTATTCGTTTCCCCTTTATTCTGAAATACACACTTCTGAAATTTATCGTTTTCATAACCACTAGTTTTTGCTAGACTGCTCTGACACATCAAAACTAACAAATATTTTTAAATTGATATTTTAATGAGAATTTATTGAAGGTGATGTTTTGTCTAAAGTAAATTTCTCATAAAACATATGTCCAGTATACTGAAATTCATACAAAATCTTCTGTAATCCATATATGCTGGTATGCTTCTTTAAATACTAACAAAGATATGAATGACTCATGATGTCGAAATCCAAACAATATTCGTAGTAAAGTTAAACTAAAATGTTTTAAATATTCTATATTCGAAAAGAGATTTCGCATGCAAATATGATCATGTAAATTAATAAATAAAATTTCATTCAATTCAATTGTAAAATTTTAATACTTACCTTGTCGAAGTCAAGTAAATATTTCCACGACATTAACACATTAGCAATCACAGTTTTTATTCGCCCTCTTAAAACGAATCTTTACATTTTCAAAATCCCTAGAGAAATCCTCGATAGAGGATTTCTGAGGAACCGAGAAAAGTGTCAACGTTTTCGATAAGTGAATTTATAAAAAAGTAAGTGGTTCCAATGTTTCACAAAAAATATTGAATGCTTTATTTTATAATCGCTTCGAGGATATCCCTCCTCTTTAAATAATTCTTTGATCCATTAGCGTATCTCCTTTAAATAACGCCCTTTTTTCGGTTGTTTCTGCAGAATCTCATTAGGTCTCGTGACTTTTTTCGGCACGTGAACGTTGCACGCTGGGGACTGTATGACGCTGGTTAATAGACTAAAAGCTAAAAATTTCTTCATAAATATACTTAAGCAACCTGATGCACAACGCTGCATTTATTTTTATATATTTCTTGCATTAAATGGAAGAAAAGAAACGGTTTATGTCAGGGTTACTTTTACATAACCTGGGAAAATAGATTTTAGGCACGGTTCTAGACCAATTCACTATCGTTGAGAGCTATACAAACAGATATCATTCCTTTATTGTAAGAATGTTTTGGTATCTAAAAAACTTAAAAGAAGGTGTTTCCTTTGTGAATTTTAAGCCAAACATTTTAGGCACGGTTCTAGACC
>BGPR01045173.1:0-12402 GCA_013235015.1 Araneus ventricosus | reverse complement strand
CAAGAGTACAATAAAGTTTACTATTCCAATAATTTGTGGTCATTGTTTTAGTTTAGTTTGTGTTAAGTAAATTTATCATGGCTTATCTGGAATAGAAAATTTGAGTTTTCAAATTGAAAAATGCAGTACTTTGTAAAATTTTTTGTGGGTCTAGTGATTTGTAAGAAACAAATATAAACTAAATAAGGTCAAATTTTTTGGCAGCATATTCAGTAAAACCTGTCTAATGATATTGTAGGGACCTAGAAAATATATTCTTATAGACAGTTTGGGGATTTGTGCATCCAATGTTTATGTGTGTGTGTGCATGTATTTATATACTATCGTATTTTATTACTCTTATATTGATTCAACTTACAATTTTATATCGGCTATTTATTTGTATTTTATAAAAAAAATATACAATTTTATAGAGTTTAATATATATAAAATTGTATATTTTTTTAAAAATACAATTTTATATATATTAAACTCAATTCTTACATTTAAGTTTGGAAATTTTAGTTGAAAACTTTGTCAGCACTGTCATTTACGGTGTCTTTGGATCTTTTTAGTTTGTTATCCACTTTACTTTTTTTCCGCAGCATGTTTAAGGCCTTTTCTTTCAAAATTAGCTATTGTTGACTGAAAATCCTATATTTTTTAGTTAATGTTTTAGCTGCGCCATCCTAGATTCAAGGGGTTAATACATCAAAAACAAATTTCGCGGAATAAGTGGTCAATTCAATTTGCTATATACAATGGAAATGATTTTGGAAGATGAGTATATTTTGCATTCCACTTCAAAGTGTGGAATTTGCCTTTTCTTTTTAATGGAGGGGTGATTGTGTTCTGGTATTATACCGGAAATCTGGTATTTTCTTCATCCTTAATAATGGAATTCTGGTATTTTTTGATAAATCTATTTTTTCAAACTTAAGAGTGAAAAAGACAAACTACTACGGATTCTCGGCTTCTACCATGGACTACACAAATTATAATACATACTACGGAAAATTTACTTTGGATTATGCTGAGTCAATCCAAATGAATTTTTTTAAAAATGCCATACCATAACTAAGAATAACTCCCTTGCTTAAGAATGGTCCCATAAGAATTTATATATACATTCATTTATGATATTCATACAAAATATTATATTTTTAATATTGTTTTGTTATCAGTTTTGATGGTTTCTTGTCATGTGTGTTATAGAATGTTATTGAAAATTCATGAACTAAGACAAAATAAATTAAATCAATTTCTTATGTGAAAAAAGCATTAAAAATGGCATGGAAAACTTGAATCTGTGCCATAATGAATGAATACGTATCTGTTCCCTACACTTAATTTTCCTTCTAAAATTTCGGGTATTTTTTCACGAAGGCACAATCATCCCTGTAAATGGCAATGCTTTTGTTTTCAATGTTTTTCTTCATTGTTGCAGAATGCTAAGACAAAGATGGAAAAAAAATGCACAGTATTACATATGGGTTTAAACTGGGACTTAAAGCAGCAGAACTTGCCCTTTACATTAACAGTGCATTTAGACTGGGAACACACAACACTGCTTTAAAAAATTCCCTGATCTAGATGAGTCAACTAAGAGAGATTACTGAATCAGAACAGCCTGAAAAGTTGCAGAACTTAAGATCAGCCACTCAAACAGGGGTATGTACCGACCGGACAAGGAAACAATAGGGCGCCTCCCAAC
Organism: Araneus ventricosus; assembly: GCA_013235015.1. NCBI lineage: Eukaryota > Metazoa > Arthropoda > Arachnida > Araneae > Araneidae > Araneus > Araneus ventricosus. The sequence continues at coordinate 10,709 of BGPR01045173.1, read as the reverse complement.
ACACAAAATCAACTTTTTTTTTAAAAAAAATATATCTGTGTTGTAAATACAAAACAAACTTTTACATAGAAATACTTATATTGTTTCTTGAAATATGGCTTAATAATTAATATGGTGAGAATTTTTTAACTTCAGATATAGTTAAGATTATACAGTAGGGTAGAGTAAAAAAAAAAATGAGTCTTAAATTTGCAACGCCTGTATGTGGAAAAGTTGCCTATTTATAATACAAAATCTCAGCAAAATGAAATTAAATCCTTGACTGCCCAAATAACTTTAAAATTCATCAATTTAGCCTACTTTGTCACAAAACTAACAAAAACACATTCATAAATTATAATGGCTCTGATGTCAAACCAAGAGTGGTTTGAATTGGACCGACGGAGAAATCGAAAGTTTTGACGGATCAAAAGATGGTTCGACGAATGTTAATTGGAAATATTCTCTATTATTACACTCGCAAGATGTACGAATTCTTCGCGATGTTTTCCGCTATTCTGAGTGCCGCACAATATCATAGTCGAAACAATTTATTAGCCCTATCTGCAGAAAAGTTGCTACCTATAAGTATCATCTGTGTGAAACTTGAACTTCCTACTATGTAATCTTGGGCTGCCAATTTGCCATAGAAATCTTTAAAATTTATGAATTTTTTTTGTGTGTACTACCCAGAGCTTGCCATATAGAGGTGCTTCATCTGGAGTTCCACCCTTTGTTTTTTTCCCTAAAATTTCGAATAATTGCCTTAGAGATCTCTTTACTTTTGGTTTCAAATTTGAGTAATGCGATTCTGGATGCTATTCTTTATCTTATGAATCCATTTTGTGAAGCACTGCCACACACCGCATCTAATGATTCTGTAACTAATTTGAAGCAGCTCTCTGCTGCTGTGAATGACAAGGAATTGGTATTTAGGAAATCCTAAAATACCAATTTCAGCAGGAACATCCAAATATCAGCACCTTAAATCTATTATCAGAAATGGGTACTATATGTAGTATGGTAGTTCAGTAAGTGTAACTGAATCAGTCAATTAGATCTATGTAGTCATCTGCTTAGAAATTTATCGTAGGAATTTTAAATTCAAGAATAGCTCGTTCTACTTCAGTTATTTGTCCTCATTTAAACATGAAGGCCTAATTTCTTTACATACTTTCTGCTATAGGCCAACATTGCCACCAAAATATTTTCTGAATGACCAAATTATGCAGTTTTTTTGCATTGTTTGATCTATTATGCTCATTAACTCTTCAGGCAGAAATTGACATTTTTTAGGTAGATTCCTTATAGGAAATCTACCTATTGCAATGGTTCTCATGGCACGACTTCCGGAAAATTTCTGTAGATCTACACTGATAATGACCCCTAGAACCCAAAACCACCTTTCGTTAAAAACTTTATAGGTATATATGTATAACACTTTTCCCCATGTTATCTTGCGAACACGATAACAGGAGTAATTTTGATTTCATTTTAACCGGCTTTGGATATGTAAGGATAGTAAAAATCTCGGTTGAGTTTGTAGATGGGCTATCCAGGCTCAAAAGGGCTGAAAATTTTCATTTTCCCATAATTTTTTTACAATTGAAAATAGAAAGAAAATTCAAATTAGGTGAAGTATTACCTTATCATAGCGAACAATTTTTGCATTTAAACTTTTTCGATAGCTGCAATTGCTTAGTTATGAGCTGAAAAGTGATTTTCCCTCTAACTTAAAGTATTTTTTAACCTATGCATGTTGGAAAGCTCTCGTCATTTGCAGTCTTTTCCACCCACTTTCATTTATGCAGATCTAATCCTTATGAGAATAGAGGGCGAAATGTTCTTTTCCTTATTATTATTAATAGATATGTATACATGTATAACGCTTTTGCCCATTTTATCCTGTAAACATGATAACTAGAGTAATTTTGATTAGATTTTAACCGGCAAGGGATATGTTGTAAGAACAGTGAAAATAGCGGCTCAGTTCGTAGATGAGCTATCCAGCTCAAGGGGGGCGAAAATTTTATTTCCCCGTAACTCCTTTCCAATTAAAGATAGAAAGAAAATTCAAATTAGGCGAATTATTGCCTCATCATAACAAACTACTTTTGTATTGAAACTTTTTTGATAGCTACAATTTCTTAGAAGATATGAGCTAAAAAGCCATTTTCTATCCCCCCAACTTTCTGCTGATCTATCAGAAACACTAGTTATGTCGCAAGCCTGTGCTACATTTGGAAATGTAGTTCTCATTTGCGAAGTTAAAGAAGAATCTTGATTTATAATTGTGTTTTTTTCGTTTCACATCGTTTATACTCAATATCTTCATATTCATCTGATGAACTTAAAGAATTCAAAATGTGCTCCATAACGGAAAGAGAAATTCTATTAGCTGTTTTTCTTCACTGTCTTGGAACTGAAAGTTTTGACTTTTTTCTGCAGCCTTGTCTTTGCGTTGCAATATTTTTTCCAAGCATTTTCCTTGTTTTAACACATTGTGTGCTGGATACGAATTAGATGCGAGCTCAAATAAAAAGACAAACATTAACTGTGCTTGCTTCTACACAATATTTATACCATAAAAGAATAAGTGGACGTATTCTGCAGATATCTATTAACATATCCAGCTTATCTAAACTAGTTAGTAAGTCGCATTCTTGAATTAAAATTTTAATGTTGGGTAATTCGAGAAAAACGTATTGTTACGTTTCCCGCTTCCAAAGTGTTAATGTCAGCCCTATTAGCCCAAGAAACTCTACAATATTGCCATGATATCTTCACGATATTGTACGGCATTCAGAATAGCGGAAAACATGAAGAATTCGTGCAATATCTTGTGAGTAATAATAGAGAATATTTCCAATTACCATTCATCGAACTGTCTTTTGATCCGTAATGCCTTTTGATTTCTATGTCAGTCTTATTTCAACCACTCTTGGTTTGAAATCAGAGCTATTATAATTTATGAATGCGTTTTTGATAGTTTTGTGACAAAGTAGACGAAATAGCTGGATTTTAAAGTTATTTGGGTAGCCAAAGATTTAATTTGATTTCGCTGAGATTTCGTGTTATATATAGGCTTTGTAATAGGGAACTTTTCCACATACAGGCGTTGAAAATGTACGACTTTCATTTTTTTTCACAGAACCCTCTAGATTTATAAGATATGCGACCTGGCACGAAGTCGTCAGAGGGAGGGCGCGTTTATACAGAAGGAATAACAAACAAATATTTACAAATTTTTCAGTATTCTTTTTGAAAAAGCCATATAAAATTATATTTTTGAAATTTACATTCGTTTCATTAAATTTTTTTGGTCTGCTGTGGACTTTATCGTTCTCTTTACTTGCCGCATTGAAATAGATTTAATAATATCTGCCCACTTCAATGACCCTTCAAGCCGGACAAAAGAGCGAACGAAGAAGTTATAGTAGGTTTTTCATCACCATATAAATTTGTGAGCAGTTCCTTTAAATTTAGAAATTAATATACCTCTGAAAGTTTTGCAGACAGAATCGTGAAACAGTTTAAGCATAGATGAGTGCAGGAGGAGCATTTTATTCATTGACACTTTTGCTCTTTGGGTAACGTATAAAAAATTAATTTTCTTACTACATTCAAATTCTAAACAAAGTGATTTCACACAAATTCCTACCTCTCCTAAATTATTGGTTTTTTGTAAGATTGCATATATGGAGTCAAAGAAAGTACCTCCTCGAGAGACAAATTATGTTGTCTGATGCCCTTGGAAACAATATTACAACGACCTTTAAAGACTGCGATGGAGAACAGATCTTAGATTTTTTTAGGGGGAGATCCAGGTTTTCTGTTCAAAAAATTACTAGTATAATACTGACTAATTAGATACTATAAGTTGATTATATGCTGCTGCGAATAAATTGTTTGGATAACAAAACGAAGCAAACTGAAAAATAAAAGTAATTCATTTATCATTATATGAAAATCTTAATAGAGAACCGCAAATTTGAAATATTTTATTTATTTTTCTCTCCCCCAAGCGAATTATTGTTATTTTAACAAATTTAATTTGCACATGAATTGTTCGTTATCGTTTAGTTTTAATTACCATTTCGCCATTTAGTTTTTAATATTCTTATCTTTTAGGTTTTTTTTTTCATTTTTTTTTTTTTTTTATAATGTAATACTTCGGCTACTTTTCTTTGGGATATTCGTCACGAAGATGATTAAATAAAGAAAGTTATTGGGATGGAGATTTCTCTTCCAAATTAAGTTAATTTTTTCCTACGATTTGCATGAATAACTGTTTCATTCGGAAGAAATGTGGATGACAGATGTGTAATACTGGTGATGCTACTAGTTTGTAAAGTACTATTAATTTAAAACTCAATAACATAAGCTACTTATAATTACTTGCTATTAAATTGCATTCTTTACTAGAAACAAAACTTTATTCATTGGTACTTTTGTCTGTGGATGATAATAAAGGCACTTCTTTTAAGCACCGATTCGTGCCATTGCTTTACACCAGTTCATCCTTCCCCGTCACGAGTGTGAATAGTAATGTTTCGCATTAATAGATGGCGCCACGACGTAAAAATACCTGAAGTTTCTCATTTCTGGAAACTGTTGGAAGAGTTTTTATGTTTATAAAAGATGGAATCTTATACTTGATTTTTCTACCACTTAATGATGCTTTAAAGTTCTGAAATTTTTTGCAGTTGTGAATTGCGATGGAATTACACTATTTAATATTTTCATATCTTAATTATTAATTAATCCCTTAATTTAATTTAATTTTGATTCCATATGTGTGGCGCCACCTGTATTGAACTTGAGAAACAAATTGAATTCAAGACTCCAGAACATTTATAATAACGAATTATAAATTAAAGTATAAAAGTAGGAAAAAGGTAAAATTTTAAAATATATACTTTTTAATACACTCATAAAAGCGTGTTTTTTATATTTTTTTTATATTTTTATTTTAAAAAATTTTACTTGTTTTAAAATATAATTTCTCATACTCTTTTATAAAACTCAAGTACTCAATTCTTTCCAAAAATTTCTTTTTCAACAACAAATTTTCTTAGATGCTTGTTTCAAATTTTTTCATGATCCCTTTCCTCTCAATTTTCAATAATAAACGAATTCTTTAACTGATTTCTGTTTTTTAAAAAATGTTTGATTTTCTCATCCGTTTTTTTTTTTGGACTTTATATTATGGCAAATATAAAGTGAAAAAAGGAAAATGATTTATTATCTATTATGAATAATTGATGAAAAAGTCTTATTAAAAATGATACATTAACAAAATTAATTCCAGAAACTCGTAGAATTATTTAGAGGTGTCTGAAGAAACGTCAACACTATGAACACACTGAACCTGCGACAGTAGATTCAGTGTAAACCAGGTCCTCAAACGCGGAGGATCTCAGTAGGCTCGAACCCACAAATTCCGAATACCACCAGACCAGAACTGACTTGCCGCAACCCCGCACACCTTTAAAAAAAAGTTAGTTGAAGCCTTAAAAATAAATAGTAGGCTAAAAACCTGAACTTAAATTTCGAATCATTAGTCCGAAACATTGTAGCATGAGAATGTTTTAGTCTTGGCATTGTCTTACTTCGTCTGTCTTTCTTCTCCTGGCTTGATTGCATCAGCCGTTGCATTCTGGTGTAATGATTTTTGCATCCCGTAATTTACAGAAAGAATGCCAGCCTGAAAACAGTATCATGCTAATTAAAACCAAAGTGAAAATTCTGCTTTTAAGCTAATGTCCAAAGAAAGTTTTTTTTTTTTTTTAATTTTAACTTTAACATTGGCAAAAGCACTCGAGTGAAGTATTTGATGGAACAATAAAATTTGTTTGAAATCCATTTCAGCAAGAAAGAGCATTGCTAAAAATTATCTTTGATATTAAGTTTGAAAAGTTTATTAAAATTAATGAAAAACTGCATGGAAATAAAATTAATGTCACTGAGCAGCAGTGGCGTAGATGCAAATTTGCCGCCCTTCCTTTACAAGTTAAACAAACTTCAAAATAAAAAATATATATTCAAAGGAAAAATTTTTTTTAATAACGCAATTCGTCGTTTATCGCCCTCGATCTCTGCAGATAGGTTGCGCAAACGCGCGTCTACAACCAGTCTTTCTTTCTCTCATTGGCAATTTACCGAAAAAAGGCGAAAAATATGAATTAATCACAATAGTTATTATTTATTTTTTTATGTATGCAATGATTGAACTAGAAACGCTGCTCTTAGTTATAAGATTGTTTCCTACATGTCTGATTTTGCCGCCCTTTTCCAAGTGCTACCCGGGGCGGACCGCCCTCCCCCTTAGCTACGCCACTGCGCAAATGCTCAGCAGCTAAATTTTTTGAATTTTAAAGTTGTGTGAAAATGGTTTTTGTTCGATTAAATGCTTCGAAGTTATTGATTAAAAACGTCAAAATTTTGATTAATTCTTAATTAATTAAAAATCTAAGTAAAATTTTGAAAGCCCTGTCTTATGTAAGTATTTTTCTACCAAGAAGTGATTACGGGGTAGTTCTAGGCACAACGGTCTGCCCTGCCTAGCGTTTTGAACGATTTTTGCAATACATAAGACGCAGTGACCATTTATTTTTTTCCTCAAAATGGGACATTTTAAAAATTTTTAGGTAATATTATGCGAATTCAAGAAAACACATATATCTTCAGTTTTTATTTATTAATAAAAAAAGCACGTGAAAATAAATAATTCATGTGATCTTGCATTTTTCTGACGAACACATTTTTGCTTTAGTATATTTGGTGTAGGTTTTAAAAAACATTCTTGGCAGGATTTCTTAAAATTAACTTTGATAATTAACGTTGATTAATAAATTGCGGCTTGCAGTAGTGTTTTCTAACTCGTCCACAAAAAAAAAGACTCTTTCCACTAGTGCAACAGTGCCGGGCAGACATAGAATATACTATTCAATAATTATACGGAAGTTCGTATGATTTCAACTATTGGCGTGAAAGTGTTTGAACAGTTCCACCCAACGACTTTTGCTTAAAATATTCTCAGTGTTTCATTCTGTCACTTCATGCGGTGCCATGTAGTTAGAACTAAGAGCGAGATAGGATGCTTCTGACCAACTTACATATGTGTGACACGTATAACGCATGCTCCCTCATCGCCGGGCTACTAGACATTGCCGTAGGAATTTTTGATTTTTGGCCTCTTCTTGTTTGAAATTGTAATCGTGTGTTGCTCTCTTTCTGAAAACGGGACATTTTGACGTCCCGAAGCTGTGGTTGGGGACAACGGGACAAGTTACCAAAAAACGGGACGCATGGTCGCATCATGCAACACGCAATTTACAGATAGTATGTTAGCCTACAAACATTACCATCCTAAAATCCCTTTTTCTGAAGAAAATATCTTAAGATTTCACGTAGCTGTAATCAAAAAATCAATGAGTCATAATAAGATTGTTATAAATTTGTTTCGAAAGGCATTTTCAGAGTCTTATCGTCGATCTCGTTTCAAGATAACGTTGTTTCCTTCTAACTCAAGAATGTCTCTCTCGGATTTCCACTCACAGATGTCTCTTTTTTTCAGTCTCGATGAGTTCATCTAAACGGTATGCCATCTTGGGAGTCAAACCATCATCGTGACCCGCTAAGTGGCCATTGTTTCAGCACATTCTGCACCGAGATGAGTTTTGCAGACCATTAAGGGGGGCAGGCTCCGGGCTGATTTAGCGACTCTAATCAGATGTTTGCATTCCAGATTGCCCTCTCAGAAAGATCGGAGAGAGCGAGGCACTTTTCATCGCACAAGAACGACCCCCCGTGCTTTTTTATATTTGCATCTGCCCCCCCTCCTTTTCTCTTGGAAATGAAAGGCCTCATTCTGGGTGTGTTTGTCTTCCGAAGCGCCGCATCATCTTTTTAAGTACTTGTCGTTACTTATCTAAGAGCCATCAGGATTTGAAGGATGAATTTAATAGCGAGTGGGAAAGAAAAAAATAAAAACTAGATAAAATGAACTTGGAATATACTGGAAGAGCGGAAGATTTTTGTCAAGGTTGATCGTGGGCGCCATTTTGAACCACGGCTGGACATTAATAGTAGGAACTCGAGAATTTTCACCAGGGGATATTTGAAAAAGGTTTAAACGAGACAATTCACGTGATGCCATAAACACATGACAAACGTAAATGATAGCATCTAACTGCGCGCTAACTTAGACTTTTTAAAGCATCTCGTCCTTTTTTTTTTTTTTTCTCCTGCAAGCAGAGCCGGATTTACACATTTCCTACACCCTAGGCCAAAGCATATTCTGCGCCCCCTCTCAAAAAAAGTGAATATATAATTTTCAATTTAATATACAGTAGATTATCTTTGAAACATATAATCACTTAATGCAATCTTTATAGTCTTTGAACCATATTAAATTTTTAATTCAAAATTATACTACTTATGAAATAACACAACGTTAACACCTGCAAAACATTTCATCGAATTTCTTGAAATCGTCTGAAGTATGCTACTACGCGTTTCTCCGTGAAAAAGACTCTTGTAACGTCACTGAAGTGGACTGATCTTGTTAAGTTAATTTCAATGCAAAGAAGTGCAAGATACGGTAAGGTCCACAGAAAACAAAACAAAAAAAAATGTATCGCTCAATATATTTAATGTAACGAATGTAAATTTCAAAAACATCATTTGATATGGCTTTTTCAAAATAATACTGAAAAATTTGTAAATATTTGGTTGTTATTTATTCTGTGTATACACCCCTTGACGGTTGCGTCCTAGGCCATGGCCTAGGTTGGCCCTATGGGAAATCTTGCCCTGCCTGCAAGATGCGAAATGGATTCCACAATTAAATTGCTTTTAACGTGTGTCGCACATGAGAATGAATTCACTCTATTTCAATCAGAGAATTACATCAATCCTGATTAATTTAATTTAATTATATTAACGTCCCATTTAAAAACAATACGACAGCTATTTCGAGACGAACCTCGTAATTTTGAACAGTGGTCTTATAAATAACTTTCAAGCAGGGCTGGCCCGAGGGGAGTACGAACGGTGCGACCGCACAAGACCCCGCGCCGCTGAGGGATTATGAAAAATTCATTAATATTTTTTTTTATCCTTTTTTAAAAATTCTTTCAACCAACTTTTATGTAAACCAGCGGGAGTGGCCTCCCCTAAACTTTCTCGTATACTTCCCCAAAAAGGTGCTGTTTCCCCTCCCACCGCGTGGATAAATTAGAAGACCTCATACCAAATTTCAATTATATGATGTAAGTTATTAAAAGATTTGCACACATCTAAGTAGCCTTTTAGCTTGCCAGCAATATCTCCGATCTGATTGTTACAAATTTACTACCGATAGTTGTAGTTGAAAATATCATGCACATTGGCAGAGTGCTTAGGAAATTAAAAAAGCATGAAGAACAGAACTGATAAATCAATTGACACTAATTTTGGTTTGTTACTTTATAACATTACTTTTAACAACTACTTTCGTTCTGTCAGAGTAAAAATAATGCAAAATCCACTCAGAAAAAAACTCATTACGAAATATACAAAATAAAACTAACCGCAAATAAAATATGCAACTCTTATCGAGAAAATGTTTCGGCGTGAAAGAAAAATTAAAAGAAAACACACCATAATTAATTCACTTTTATTCGAGAAGAATTTGGCAGTGAGCCAAGACAGACCGTATTACGGGAACAGCAGTAAAAACGCGTGCCTTTCTTTTGTTTCGTACAATGGCGAAGAAATCAAATATGCAAAGTCAACCAGCTGACGGACTTGGCGCAAAATTTTATACGGACATACATTCATGACGATAAAACTGTGTACCAAATTTTATCCTCTAGCTATTCAAATTTTTGAGTTATAGTGTTCACATGACCGCGGACATACAGACTGACAGACTTCCCTTTGACGGATTTTGCCCAAAATTTGACAGAAACCTACAAATTATGTTTAAAGACCACATACCAAATTTCATCCCCGTAGCTCTAATAGTTTTCGAGTTATCGTGTTCACAGACAGACAGACATAATCCCAAAGTTGTGTTTTTCGGACTCAGGGATGTCTAAAACGTGGAGATTCGTCAAAATCTCGGATTCGAATTTTTTGACGATTACAATACTTTCTCTTTGTATGCTTCGTATACGAGAAAGTAAAAAGGCATAAAATAATAATTTTTCTAAAACGAAATATATTGCAGTTTTTTTTCTGGTTTTGGAAACTTAGTCTGTTAAAAAAGTAAATGGTGGATCTAGTGGATAAGAATCCAACAACTACCTTTGCTACTTGGAGGTCCACGTGTTTTCTTGGGCAGAAAAAAATGTAAAAAGTGATAACATTGTTCAGTCCTAAACCAGGTTCGATTGCTCCAGGCATTATTTGGTCACTCTCTTTTCGATGCGGGGGTTCCAATGTGGATATCCTTCATTTGAAGATAAATTGCAGGTGATAACATTCAATACAATCCTAGTTTCCGAGACTATTACTTTCAGGGTAAGGGACTTGTGTGCGGATCCACAACTGTTCCCCCATGGCCAGCAGATAGTCTTTCCCAGGGCAGCTTAAAGAAACACCTCTAGAAGAGTGCTTTTTCTGCTTATCTAGTTATAAATTGAACACATCTGTTCCCCTTGTATGCAACAGGACTGCTAAGCGATGATGAAGCACATATCTCACAGGGGTTTCTCGCTTTTCTTGTCAAAAGTGTGGTTTTC
>BGPR01045172.1:0-11889 GCA_013235015.1 Araneus ventricosus | reverse complement strand
AAGATTTTTTAAGGGGCCCTTTTTTTGTGAAAAAAAAAAATTGTGCGAAAAAAATTATTTTTGTGAAAAATAAAAATATTTTTTGTGAAACTTTTTTTAATGTAAAACCTTCAATTTTAGCACTTATATTTCTATATTTTACGTTTAATAACAAAACTGTTTCATTGAACAAAATATATGCAGTAATTTGACATAATGCTGAAAAAAAAATACTCGTATATATTTTTTGTGCAATGCCTCATTCAAAAACTTCTAAAAAAATGAAGTCAGATTTAAAAAAAGGGACCGTTTTTGTGAATTAGAGTTTCGTGAAGTGGCCGTTTTATGAAGTGTAATTTTGTGAAAGAGCCGTTTTTATGAATTGGAATTTTGTGAAGGGGTCGTTTTTATGAAGTGGGATTTTTTGAAGGGGCCATTTTTATGAAGTGGAATTTTGTGAAGGGGCCGCAAAACGGCCTCAATTTTCGCCTGGGTTGACCCATGCTAGCCAAAAATTGTATTTGACAGCGTCAACGCTACAAGCACCAGTGAAATGATTACAAAAGTGGGAACATTTTCGAGCCATTCAAGCCAAAAAGCAACGTTGTCAGGTTTTTAAAGAGAGATTGAGAGAAAAAAAAAACAGTTGTAGTGATTTCAAATAAAATTAAGAGTTATGGTTTAGCTCTGGTTGGTGGTGGGGGGGGCAACCAGTTTGCGGCCCCCCCCCCCCCCCCGGGATTCCTCACTGGTCGTATTGATTCAACTGCATGTCCATAGAACACTGGAGATGTTAATGGAGTACCCGTCATTTTTGTATCGAATAATTCGATGCATGAGTGAAGCTCGGACAAAACTGTTAAGGGGTTAATATCCATTCTAAGCTTTATTTATAGCTAGTTCGAATTAAGATATTTATAATGACGTCATAAAATTATAATCTACTTTAAAAAGAAATTAATAAAGTCAAAAGAGTTTGGCACGTGCACGTGTGAAAAAGTAAAGTATAAATGAAATGGCAACGTCACAATTGTTTCGTTTTGTAAACGTAGCCTGGCAACGGGGATGAAAAAAAAAGTTTTTGGATTCGATATTGAGCTTGAGAAAATTTTTTTGTAAATAACCTTATCATGTTTTAAAAAAAAGTATATTTGTTGAAAAACTCCAGAATAAAAGCACTGTTTGAGAAAAAAGACATTTTATCTAATGTTTGAAATGAAGTGAAACATTTTAAAATACCCCACCCATTTCCCAGAACTATGGAAAATCAAATTGCTGTCGCTCAACAAGATAACCCGAATGCCTATATAATGCAATTCTTTAACTCCAAAAATAATTTCGCAATAACTTATCGTTCCAGAATATTTTTGTTACATACATACAAAATAGATATATTGCCACAACTCTGGTCAATTTATTATGCTAATTACTTCACAAGAACAACCTTATAATATTTTTTCTGGGGCGTTTGGTTACTTGGTAGGAATTCATTAACGATTTCAGAATCAAATCTTTCTCTGCCTTCCTTAAACGTTTTTCAAAATACTCGTTTCCTATAAAATGTTGCCTTTTTACGACATTTTAAAGGTTTTTCCAAGAAACATTGCATCGCAAAAGCAATTGAGAAATGTGTTCTTTGTTCAATCACAATTACGAACAAAATAAAAATTTAATTTTCAAAATTAATTTACTTGCAAACGATAATAAAAAATGAAATACAGATAGTTGACAGACATCGATAAAAAACTGCAAAGATTTCAGAAACAACTTTGCAAACGATTTTTCGACAAGAATCTTAAATTAAACATATTTGGAACGCAGCCGCAGATGGCTTTAAAAACATAAAGCTTTATTTGGAGGGGAAAATCCGATTTATTTTGTAGATATATATTGAAATAAATCAAAATTAATAATTTGATGAGTTCTATTACAAAAAATAACATCACAAGATGAAAAAATAAAAATCGAAGGACTTAAGGATTATTAAATTTGCACTTTTATAATGTGATTCAGATATTAGTAGTGAGTAGAAATATGCAAATATGGCTGTTTTTCAGAAAAATACGAGCAGAACCTTTTCTTTTCACCAAAAAACAATTTATAAAGCTTCTGTTTCGAGAAGAAATGTAGTTTGTTTCTTTAAACATATTAAGTGGCAATTCAATTTAATTGGCTATATAATTACCTACCAGACTTCAGTACTTTTAATTTAGAATGCGAGAGATAAAAAGGCAAGGTAGCAAACATGATTAAACGTCTTTTTTTATTGATCTAAATCGGTCAATTTTATCGGAGATCTTTCTTATACAACTTCCAATCGGATGATTTATTACAGGTAGAATTAACAAAAATAAAGCGGGAAATAACATTTTTAGATTATATTTCTATGATTTTGACAGATGGCAAAAAATTCTAAAAAGATAATAATAAATCGCATCACCACGAAAAATAAAAGGAATAAAAATACGTTCTATGAAATGGTGGGGAAAATGACGTGAAATTTTTTCAACTTTTTCGAAAATAACGGAAAGGGAAGACAATCAATTAAAACCATTATTCATAACAGTTTATAAAAATATAAGGGTTCGTTCGCCTTATTTGAAAATTACTGAAAAGTCCACCACTATCAGATATAGTACAGAATGATATATGCCTCAAAATCCATTAATTCAGGGGTTACCAATCTTTTTACTTTCTCGTATACGAAGTATACAAAGAGAAAGTATTGTAATCGTCAAAAATTCGAACTCGAGATGTTGACGAATCTCCACGTTTCAGACCTTCCTGAGACCGAAAAACGCAATTTTGGAATCATGTCTGTCTGTGAACACGATAACTCGAAAACTATTAGAGCTACGGGGATGAAATTTGGTAGGTGGTCTTTAAACATAATTTGTAGGTTTCTATCAAATTTTGGACAAAATCCGTCAACGGGAAGTCTGTCTGTCTGTATGTTCGAGGTCATGCGAACGCTATAACTCAAAAACTTGAAAGGCTAGAGGCATAAAATTTCAGGCACAGTTTTATCGTCATGAATGTAGGTCCGTATAAAATTTTGGACCAAATCCGTCAAAAGGTTGACTGTCTGTCGGTCTGTATAATCGCATCTCCAACGAATCCGCCATCTCCACGCGCATGCGTACTGGACGCAATCTTCCGTGCACGATATTTATTGACTCCTGCTTGGTGCTTTTACAGCTACCGACAGGGTGGCGGCGATTTAAATCAACTGATTTTTTTTAAAAAATCACTGATTTAAATCACTTTATTTTAAATATCAAGTTAATCTGTCTTAATGAAATAAAACTGTTCATGTATCTTTAAATAGTGATTTTAAAATATTATTTAAAGAAAGGATATATAGAACATAAAAAAATATTTTATCGAATTGATGTAACTAGAGTACGTCCATATCTTTATTTTTGAGAACACAAGTAAATTAGATTTTAAATAAATCTCTAATGAGCAACACGATAAAATCCAAAGTATGAGATGCTCCTTTTTATAAAATAAAATAAATATTGTGAAAGGATCATGTTCACAAAGAAAGAACATAGTAAAATGCAGCGAGTTTCATTTTAATATTGGAGAAAACTAAATAGTGTTGGGGAAAATAAAGTTTTTATATTGCAATAATGTTCAAGTGTACGATAATTAAGTAATACATACAAATGTTCCAAAAGAAATCCAACCATCTACATAGTGCAATTTAAACTATGATCTATACTTATAAAAGGCAATGTTTGTGTGTATGTGCATGCGCGCGCGCACAAATATTGTTTTAGACAGTTGTTACATGTTTGAATTAAATGTTTTTAATTTATGTTTTTTTAAAAAAGAAAGTACAGTATGTATGTATGTATATATATGTATATATATATACAGTCGAACCGCGATATAGCGAACCTTCTGTTACAGCGAACCTTTTACATGGTCCCAACTGAAGCCCTATGTTAATAATGTATTTTCATACGTTTACAACGAACAGCAAATGCTAGAGACTCGGTTATAGCGAACTGAAAATTTCTAAAATTTCAAACTTTTCACTTGCCCAAGGGGACATACTTTACTAATTGTGCTCAAGTCAACCCAACTTCTACAAGAGTTTGCATGAAATACTCTGGTCGAGAGACCACATTCCTCGCCTATTGTATCTTTGTTAGAGTCGCTGCTAACCCCATAAGTGGGACAAAGGAACAATAGGCAAGGCTCTTTACAGTTCCCATCTCCCCTCCTCCCCCCGGTGGACACATGCCCTGGTGTCAACCAAGGAAGGAGGTGGACTTTCTGGTCAGGCGACCTAGGAGCAATCACGTGTTTACTCTCCCATTTTAATTTAATTGCTTCTCATTCTGTGAACTTTGCAGTGACCATGGCTAACGTCGCCAAGCGAATTATTTAATACTTTATTTGTCCCTAATTACTAATGAAAATATTATGTTATTGAAAAGTTTATTATATAAGTAGTATCTTAGCATGTTAGGGCATTTGTTTTTTGCAAATACGGATACAGCGAACCTCGGTTAAAACGAACTTCTGAGTCGGTCCGTTGAGGGTTCGTTATAACGGGGTCTGACTGTATATATAGTTTTAAAAAATCATTAAAATAAAAAAAATCTTGATTTAAATTTTAAAAAATTCGATTTAAATCAAATAAATCGATTTTTTTTGGAAAAAAATCGACAACCCTGGTTACGAAACAGGTTGAGTGAACACGGGTCAAAAGGTTAGCACGCCAGTACTATACCGACCATGCTACTCGCGCTTCCATATTTCAGACAGAAACATCAATACCGACGCGTGTCATCCGTGTTTTGGCTGAGAACTTAAATTTATCCAGCAGAGCAGCCTTCGAAAACTATAAACGACCGCTGCAGTAATTTGGGAAATCGAAACTCAACGGAGGTGACTAATCCAGTTTGGGAAGAGACCAACAGGAGGAAAAAAGAAGGGTTAGTCAACAAGTGTCGCACCACAAGACCACCAAGGACGCGCTTCCAAAAAGACCGGATCATAAACAAGTGTTTCGGAAAAGCTGCTGAAATGCGATGCTGATTTCCGAATGAACCACCGACATGACACGCTAGAACTTGCAATCGGAACTGAGGTATGAAATTGACGTTTTCACCTTCTCGTATACGAAGTACACAAAGAGAAAGTATTGCAATCGTCAAAAAATTCGAACTCGAGATGTTGACGAATCTCCACGTTTTACACCTCCCGAGTCCGAAAAACACAATTTTGGAATTATGTCTGTCTGTATGTCTGTGAACACGATAACTCGAAAGCTATTAGAGCTACGGAGATGAAATTTTGTATGTGATCTTCACACATAATTTGTAGGTTTCTACCCCATATTGGACAAAATCCGTCAACTGGAAGTCTGTCTATCTGTATGTCCGAAGTTATGCGAACACTATAACTCAAAAACTTGAATAGTTATATGGATAAAATTTGGTACACGGTTTTATCGTCATGAATGTAGGTCCGTATCAAATTTTGGGCCAAATCCGTCAAAGGGTTGACTGTCTGTCGGCCTGTATAATTTACCATTGAAACCAATCCGCTGTCTCCACGCGGATGCGTACTGGAAGCAATCTTCTGTGCACGCTAAAGGAGCGAATTACGCCAGTTTGTCCTTGAGACGGCAAGAGTGAAACCTAGCAGTGTGCGATTCTTTACCTAGATATTTTTCAATCACTATAATGGAAAACCTTCTGATAGTCATTGGATTCTGGATAACAGTAGGTTCGAATTTTTTTAGCCACGTGGGGGAAGGAGAAACGGCACCTTTTGGGGGAAGTGTGCGAGAAAGTGTAGGGGAGAACACTCCCGCTGGTTACCTTCTCGTATACGAAGTATACAAAGAGAAAGTATTGTAATCGTCAAAAAGACTCGAGATGTTGACGAAGCTCCACGTTTTAGACCTCCCTGAGTCCGAAAAACACAATTTTGGAATCATGTCTGTGTGTCTGTCTGTCTGTGAACACGATAACTCGAAAACTATTAGAGATACGGGGATGAAATTTGGTATGTGTCTTTACACATAATTTGTAGGTTTCTACCAAATTTTGGAGAAAATCCGTCTACGGGAAGTCTGTCTGTCTGTCCGCGGTCATGTGAACACTATAACTCAAAAACTTGAATAGGTATATAGATAAAATTTGGTACACAGTGTTATCGTCATGAATGTAGGTCCGTATAAAATTTTGGGCCAAATTCGTCAACGGGTTGGGTTGACTGTCTGTCGGTCTGCATAATCGCATACTTGTTTACTTTTGAAACGAATCCTCTATCTCCATGCGCATGGGTACTGGTAGGATTACGTCACTTTGTCCTTGAGCCGGTAAGAGTGGAAAATCGGTATGAATCTCTTTGAATTTGATTCTTTACCTAAATATTTTACAATCGCTGTAATCTGCAATGAAAAACCTTCCGATTGTCATTGGATTCTGGGTTACAGTAGGTTCGAATTCTTTTATCCACGCGGGGGGAGGGGTAACAGCACCTTTTGGGGAAAGTAACGAGAAAGTTTAGGGGAGACTACTCCCGCTGGTTATAGTAGAATTAGTTCAATACCAAAGCAAATCTTAAGCTTAAGTGTTGGCATAAGTTTTTCTCTGTAATAAAATGTCATCACAACTGATATAACCAGCGGGAGTGGTCTTCCCGAAACTTTCTCGTATACTTCTCGAAAAAGGTGCTGTTTCCCCTCCCCCGCGTGGATAAAAAAATTCGAACCTATTGTAACTCTGGATCCAATGACTATTAGAAAATATTTAGGTAAAGAATCAAATTCAAAGATATGCGTTCCGATTTAAATGCGTACCGATTTCTACTCTTGCTGGCTCAAGGACAAAGTCACATAATACTCCCGCGTGCACAGATTGCTACCAGTACGCATGCGATTGGAGAATCGAATTAAAAAAAGCGTCAAGCAGGAGTCAATAAATATCGTGCACAGAAGATTGCGTCCAGTACGCATGGGCGTGGAGATGGCGGATTCGTTGGAGATGCGATTATACAAACCGACAGACAGTCAACCTTTTGACGGATTTGGCCCAAAATTTTATACGGACCTACATTCATGACGATAAAACAGTGTACCAAATTTTATCCATCTAGCTATTCAAGTTTTTGAGTTATTATGTTAACATGACTGCGGTCATACAGACAGACAGACTTCCCGTTAACGGATTTTGTCCAAAATTTGATAGAAACCTACAAATTATGTTTAAAGACCACATACCAAATTTCATCCCCGTAGCTCTCATAATTTTCGAGTTATCGTGTTCACAGACATACAGACAGACATAATTCCAAAATTGTGTTTTTCGGACCCAGGGAGGTCTAAAACGTGGAGATTCGTCAAAATCTCGTGTTCGAATTTTTTGACGATGACAATACTTTCTCTTTGTATACTTCGTATACGATAAAGTAAAAACACAATTTTGGAGTTATGTCTGTCTGTGAACACGATAACTCGAAAACTATGAGAGCTACAAGAACGAAATTTGGTATGTGGTCTTTACGCATCATGTGTAGGTTTCTATCAAATTTTGGACAAAATCCGTCAACGGGAAGTCTGTCTGTATGTCCGTGTTCATGTGAGCACGATAACTCACAAACTTAAATAGCTAGGTGGATAAAATTTGGTACACTTTTATCATCAGGAATGTAGGTTTGTATCAAATTTTGGACCAAATCCGTCAAAGGGTTGACTGTCCGTCTGTTTGTATAATCGCATACTTTTGAACGCAATAACTTCTTTAAAAAATTACTTTGGCAAATGAAATCTTTATGTAGCATTCTTACGTTAATGGTAGATTTGTGTCCAATTTTTGAATTTTATTGTATATCTTCAATACTGATTATATGATTTATGTTCATTCACGTAGGTGTTTAATTAAGAAAATCCTTAACCGTCTTCTGATGTGCTGATCGTTTCTGAATATTAAGTACAGCATTGTGAATGGAATTGAGTTTTTTGAATTTTGTTTACTATTCATTTGACAAAAGAAATAAGTTCGAAGTTTCTGAATGAATTTCATTGCGTCTTTAAAGAAAGGTGGAATAATTTCTTCCTACTCGCTTTTCACCACAGACAGTTTTCGATTAATTTATCGATTCTGGATAATTTCGAAGTCATGTCATCTTTACCGCAGTTCACATACTACAAAAGAAGAAATTTCTACATTTAAGAAAGGACGAAAACGACGCATAACCGAAGCTTTGCGCCGTATAAACGGAGCACTTTACCACTGTAATGAATAAGACTGTGATTGAAACGACGTATAAATGAGAAACGTATGATCGGTTATTGACTGCATTTTAAATTAAATTGCAATGCGAACATTAAGGGAACGTGTCACGCATGCTCAGAATACATCTCAATACTTCATTTCTCCATAAAATGTCTATATAACTTACAAATTATGGCGTATCCATGTGTTAAAAAAAACACGACAAATAACTTTGTTTTTAATGAGTGATTATATTACTTTATCAATTATTCTTTTCTGAGAATTCAGGCGATTTTTGTGGAACTTAACAAATACATTAAGGATTGCATATTTACATAAAGAAATGCCACGAGTACTTCTGAGTACATTTACAGTAAAAAAAGATACTCGAGATAAAATTCGACAGTATTTTGGACACGAGCGAAACAAATTTCACCAAAATTATAAAAAATTAGGGAAGTCTTTTTGCTAACAAAAACTGATTGTTTGGAATTCATAAATCAGTGGAAATCCAAACTATTGAATACATTTGATTCAAATTTTGCTCTTAAATACTATGAAACAAAGAAGATTTCAGTGAAGATTTCGTATCAATTAATTAATAGTTAGTTTTCTTATAATTAAAAGCTATGTTTCTACAAGTAGGAGAGATTATTTTATCTTTAATGTTGCAAATCCTATTACATATACATATTTTAAATAATTTCTTTTTATTTGCATCTGAGTTGCCAATCGCAACATTTAATTGAATTTTGTATCATTTATTAAAAAATTAAAAATAAGCTATTAAAAAATTAGCTTCCGGAGATTTTTAAAAATCGTTTGGTGCATCTGATATTCTTATTTTAATTAAAAAGAAGTTGCAGACGATAGGAAGATTTTATTTAATATAAAATCTATACAAAAGTATTTTTAGCATGGAAATATTATGTACCAGCTGATATATCCGGCCCTGCTCGGGCTAAAATTAATTTCATGTCTAATATTTTTTAAGAAATGATAGATATTGTGTATAGCTGATATACCCGGCGTTGCTCAGGATTAAAATACTTTTGTATAAAATATTATAATACACAAAATCCTTTTATCGTGTGAAACGTTTTTAAATTAAAATGAGAACATCAATTGAAGAAAACGATTTTTAAAACACGCCGAAAACTAATTCTCTCCGTAATAATTTGTTATATAAGTACTTCAAATTTTTTTTCACAAATACTGAAGTACAAGAAATGTTTTAATGGATTTTTGGGGACGATAAATTACTTTTTTATTAGGGATGTAACGGATATTCGGCAGACCGAATATTAAGCAGATATTCGGCCGAATATATTCAGGATAATAACTTTTTTTAAAAAATGTGCTTTTTAATACACATTTAACAAAGAATATTGCAGAATTACATTTCAGTACATTCATTAACAAAAAAATCTTCTAACATTTAACCAATTTTAAGTTGAATAGGTATATTTAATAAAGTTACATATAATTCATCATTGCAAAGACTAAAACTATTATGCAAGAACAATAATTTTTCAGGAGAAGGTTTTTTTTGTTTGGTTTCTTACACATATAATACCAACTAGGGATGTAGAGAATATTAAGTACTAAGCCTATTCGTCCCTTCCAGAATATTCGGTCTGGCGGAATGCAAAACGGATATTCGGCAGAATAAATTCAGGATAAAAATGTTTTTAAAAATGTTGTTTTAAATACATTTAATAACATATCCAATTTTAAGTTGCATAATACATGAGTATTTAATAATATGTTGCATATCATTTATAGAAGTCTGTTCCATATGGTTTCATATAGATTACCAGCTTCAGAAAAGAAATGGCCACTATATAATGCTTGCAAGTGCTGAAAGGTATTATCTTGCTAAATTTGCGAACCTTGGCAATTTTTCCGTGTTTTTTTCCTACGAATTAAGTGGACATTCCATCCTACCTATTAGAATATCTTTATCAAGATAAGAATTTACTTCTAGTAATTTGAATTTAAACAATCAATTTTCTTCTGCGTTTGGCATTGTCATGTTCTGCAATGATAGCTCTTTTATGTCTTTGAAGCAATCCCAAAATGAAGAGTTTTTCATTTCTTATTATTGGAATTAAGGTATTTAAAATATTGCAAATATACTTACAGGTACTAACATTTTTTTTAAAGATAAAAATAATAAAAACTCAATTTCATTTAATCTTAAATTTTTTCATTTAAAATTTGAAAAATATTTCTTTTACAATCCAAAAGTGAAATGTTTTTAAAAATTTGGTATTCGGCCAAATCACTATTCGTTACATCCCAATTTTTGATTAATAAAAAACATGAAAATAAACCAAATCAAAAGTTTTTCCCGGTATAAATTGTGAATTTTCTGATTTTAAACTTTTTTTTCGTGTTTTCCAGAATTTTTTAAATGCTTTTTGGCAAAAGTTCTTCGTAAGTGCATTTTTGTTCATCAGCATAATTCTACAAATTGTGTATAAAATTATTTTTGAAAAATTTATTAAAATGAGAGAAAAAAATTGTACAGAAATGAACTTAGTGTTACTGCAAAGCTAATTTTTTTTAAAAATAAGGTGTAAAATTATTTTTTGTTAGATAACATTTTCAGAAGATATATTCGGTAAAACGCCAAAATCTGGCTAAATTTTTAATTAACTTTTGGACTTTGAGTAGTTGACAGTGGCCTTTATCTTGTTTTTAAGACCTCATGTGCATAGAAATATGTATACAATAAACATTCAAAACCACAGCCTTCCAACTACAGAGGTTAGGGCTACAACGACTTGCATTAATCCAGTGCTTGCCTCTAAACGACATTTGTGGAGCGTGCTGTTGTCAAACATCTATTTCATCTGCTTACAAAAGCTTTATTATCTTTGCCTTTGTTGGAATTTGAACGATTGATTTATGTTTTGTTTTAGGCATCGTTAAAACACAACTCCGAATTTCGTAATACTCAAACTTATATATTTTCAATTATTACTTATTTATTACTAGCAGTACGCGCACGGCGTTGCCAGTGGGATCGGGATTTCAACAAAATAAAAAAAAAGCCCACATACAATTGCATAAATGAAAGTTTTAAAAACTAAATCAAAACAGAAATATATATATATTATTGAGTTGGTCCGCCTCCTTTTCCTCTCAACCGAGTACCGTTGAATCCAAATAATGTTAAAAAATTACAATGTGATATTTATTACACCGCGAGCAAAGTATGAAAGCCAAAGAAATAAGTTAAGATACGCTTAAAAATAATAATCGAAGTCATGGAGTAAATACATCATCTCCTCGCAGAACGCGAAAGTAATGACGTCACCCTGGCCCTTCAGCCAATGAAATTGCCCGCAACGTTCCGGAGACTGTCGTGGGCGGAAGCTTCGCTAGAGGAAACATATCGTTCAACTACCAGGAAAAAATTAATTTTAAAAAAACTAAAAAAGATATTTTAACCATTCTCGTTTTAAATTCGACAGAACCGTTGCAGTTATAAGCTGAAAAAAATTGAAAATAATAGTGTTATTAGAAAGTCGGATGCAACAAATTTAAAAACAGAACCAACATTTAGGTGCAAAACTGACTGATTTTTAAAAAATTCTCAAAATTCAGTAATTTAAGATAGAAATTCAAAACTAACTTCATTAGAACGGAAATCGCGTGC
>BGPR01045171.1:0-12403 GCA_013235015.1 Araneus ventricosus | reverse complement strand
ATGGCTCCGACGATTAGTTCAAAAAGCATTCATGTATTTACAATAGTGGTCAGGCTGGCTTCGGATCTTCCGTGGAATTCAATCTCGTGCCGTCAACGACCCTCTGATCCTGAAGGCAGAGTCTGACACGAGACCAACATGGCACCGACGATTAGTTCAAAAAGCATTCATGTATTTGCAGTAGTGGTCAGGGAAACTCATTACTTGCCTTTTCATGACTATGACATCGATATATTTAAAATGATTGGTAAAGACAAAGAACTAGTCCTCCCCAGGCACAAACATTGAACCGACTTTGACAATTTGTATTTCATATGAAAGCTTATGATGGCTAGATGTGTGTTATCAATTGTCGCCTGCCACTCACCACTTTCCATTTTCGAGATATATCGCAAAATAAAACTTTGGCACAGAGTCCCCAGCCTCTAAAATCACCAATTCACCAATTTATTTCGCCAAGATGCAAGCATAGCCAGAGGCCATTAATATTATGGGCGAAAAGCTTTTCGCCTCAAGCGATTATTTACAAATTTATATCGGGCAAATAGTGCTGTTTAAAATAGTGTAATTCTGAGAGGTTTGCAATAGGAACGCACGATTGTGTCATCTTTTTTTGCTAGTGCGTCATCATTTAAGTGATTGCAGCTTCAGCCTCATGTATACAATGTGACAAAATCTATGGTGGCGCGTTTTCAATGGCCACTACTGTATTTACACTAAAGTGTTTTCAAACCTTTCCAATGTATGCTTGTTCTTTAAGTAAAATGTTATTTTCTACATTTTTATTAGTACAAAATAATGATATTGTGAAGATTTATTTATATCAAGCTGGCTAAAATGAGTAATATTCCCTTTTTCAGTTACGGGATGTCACTTCTTTTGAAGCTTTTCCAGAACAGACTTCTCATTACAAATATCGATTAAAGTAGGTGAGTGTTCCTAAGGTAGCCCACCCCCCAAAAGTAGGATTAATTTCATTTTTAATTACAACATGGTGCTACTGCATTGTAAATTATGTATCTGCAATGAACGTGGCTGAGTTTGAAGATATTAACTTGGTCGGCCGCCATTGTATGCAGTGATTTCACTTTTGAGGAGTAGTCGTCCTAATTTCCAGATAAGAAGGTATTTTAATTTGCATGTGTTTAAATTCTTAGAACTTTGAGTTATGATACGTCTCTGAAAGCTTATTTCTTTCCCTTTAACTACATTTACTTAAATTTTAATAAATTTATCATATTAAGAGTTTTAAATTGTGCAAATGGCGACCATATGCATGTCGGGTCACCTTAGGAAACACGTATGAAAATCAATGTGGTAAGGGTCATTTTAAAAATTTCTGCTTAAACATCTGAAAAAACTTATTACCATTTATTGTTATATTTTTAACAATAAAATTTATATTTTTTATTTAATTATTGAATGGTGGTTATAGTTTTATTTGCAAATCAGAAAAATCTCGCGAAATATAAAATAAACGTTTGTTAATTCTTTGTCTAGTTATTCTTATAAGTGTAAACATAAAGTATTGAACATTGCAATACTCTTCTAGAACTAAAAATAGTTTTCAGAGTATTTTTTTTCACATTTTAAAAGGGATTTCAGTATATGGGCCACCTTTTCAACACTATGCGCCAAAGGTGGCTCACCAGCTACAATTTTGAAATTCTAATATAAAAATAATTAAATTTTATTTTACAAAGAAAAGTATTCTCGATATGTGTTAAAGATAAAAGTAAAATTTTAGAAAAGAAACAAAATTCAGCCACGCAGACCTAACCAGAAAATTTTGAAAAATCCTTAAAAAAGCTTAACTATGGTCACCTTTGGCTCACCTACATTTAAAAGGATATGTTAATACCATAAAAGTCTATGCCTCCGACAAGCTTAGGCTTGCGGAAGATTAGGATAAGGATATCTTGATAAATGTGGTTAATGAGTTTCATTGTAAATTCGGTATGTGAAAACCGCATTAATGGGAATATTTATATTAAGTGCCCCAAAAAATAGCAATTTCTCCATCAATCACTTTTTGTGCTGAAATATAACTATATACTTTAATGTAGAGCCACTCAAACATCTAATAATGAATACAATTATTAGACGCATTAAACAATTTTAAGAAAAAAGAATATAAAAATAACTTAAAGCATTGTCCAAAACTTTTATGAAACAGATATATCTACTTCAAAACAATTAAAACATGAAACAAAAATGAAGTTTTCACACAAATTTGAGAAAAGAATTTAATAAATTCAGATAGCAATTACATCAAAAGCATTAAAAACCTCTAATATATGATTATAAGACACACTTTCTTGCAATCTATTTTTTGGCTCCAAGTAATCTGTTCACGTGAATCTCTTCTTCCGTTGCCAGAGCGAGGACATTTAGCAGTTCCAAAACTTCTCTCTGCACCGAAGCCGGACACTCCTCTTCCACAAGCCGAGATTTCTCCATTATTTCTAGAACAGCGTCTTTAGCTCGAGATCCGCACTTCTGCACTGTCTGAGTCACAAAGCAGTGTGCCTGAACTGCTACATATCTGTAGAAAACAGAGTTACATTAGCTTGGTGCTACGAAACTATAGACAATAGAGTTACATAACTCCATGCTACGAATCTGAAGAAAAGAAACAGATTAATTTCGTGCTATAAATCTGCAGTAGACAAACTTAAATTATCTCGTGTTTACAAATCTACAGGAAACACATTTAAATTAGCTTCCTGCTACGAATCTACAGAAAACAGACACTAACTTCGTGTTGCAAATCTGCAGGAAACAGAATTACATAATCTTTATTCTACGTAGAAAACAAGTTTAAGTAGCTTCGTGCTATGAATCTACAGAAAGCAGACTCGCATTAGCTTTATGCTACGAAATTATTGAAAACAAATATACATTAGCTTCGTGCTACGAATCTATAGAAAAGACATACATCAGCCTCATACTATGAATTTACATAAATGTAAACTTACATTAGCTTCTTCCTACGAATTTTGCATTATTCTTTTATTTACATTACTAACAGACTTACTTTGGCTTTGCACAAAGCAGTGATATTTGAGAAAGAATTCGAATAATTAAATCTAAATACCCTAGATGAAGAATTTTATACTAAAATAGCATATCATTTTAAAACTTAATATACTTTTAATTACAGGCTCTAAACAAACAATATTCTTCTCAAAATTACTTACAGGCAATCAAAAACTCTATAGACATGGTTGACATCGGCATTTTCACTGCCTGAGTTCACTACTTGTTCGTATAAATGATTGATGGCATTTCTTGTGAATCCTTGGCACTGCTGTTCGGCATGCTGGAAGATATCCTTCAGACAAGGCAGATTTTGAACAACGTCTGCGAAATAAAAAAGATATTATGCATTGGACTTAAAAGCAATAACTTTCTCTAAGTAGAGGAGTGAAATGATTTTTCTGAATGAAAAGGGAACATGAACTGGGCATAGTAATACCATAAAGATCGAACTCAAAACTACATTTCGAGATACAGTTGTTTACACTAAATATCTAAATAATACAATTCAAAATTCTAACCTTGCATAATACCAAAATTAATTATGGCATTAAAATTAATGCATTACACTTTTGTGTAACATAGTTCAGTTAGGTTGATTTTGGACTGCAAATTATACGAACTTTGGGGTTCAATTTTCATAAAAGAGAATTCAAAATTAGTAAAATAGTATTGGTTTCTAATTTAATACTTACATTCAATTATCGTAAAGATACGAGAACGAATTTCTAAATCGCAGATAGAAGACATGTTATAAAAGTTCTATAATTGAAAAAACCTCGTATTTTGAAACTAGAACCAAAGTTTCCACAGATTAAGTTCACAAGGACGGATTAGTTTTTTTTATAGAATATCTTTCTAAGAACCTAGTTCAACTGTCATAGAATGCATCTTTTCTATTAATAATACAAATATATAGAGTGAAACGTTTCCGCACATGTAACTTGGTAATCGAATCTGGTGAAGTCTTGAATGTGGTGGTAATTTATAGAATAATAAGATGCCTAAGAGCAATCCTTAGTGATTCGAGGGACATCACATAAATAAGTTAACAAGGAATCTTAATTATGTTACTGAAGGCTTAGAAAAGTATTCTATTTGTAACTATGGAAAAATATTTAGTATTGTATAACGGCTAATTTCCGACATTTAATTATTTTCTCTCTTTTTAATCATCTGACTGCTAAAATGGCCCGTCATGCAAGCTGCCAGACAACGGCCCAGCGGCCAAAATCCTGTATGCATATTTCCTCCCCCTTTTTGAAGAGGGTTGGTAAACGGTGGGAAGCTATCTTATAACTTTTTCTTATAGCTATCTTATCTTATAGCTTTTTAACGTTTCTCCTCCCTCTGTCACTTTTGATTGACGTCTCCAGTAAGTGTTCGAGGGAAGATGCTCAATTTACTTTAAGCTCTCTGCTTACTTACTGTTAAAAATTCTTGCTATATTGCTGCAATTTTAAAACGACCCTTATATAATCAACAAAGGTTTGGATGTTAGAAACATGACAATAAAAGAATCCCCCATGACGCAAACGGCCACTTGCTTATCGGTTGGGGGGAGGTAAATGTTTACCTTCTTTCATCTCTGGTCTCGGCCGGTTTGGGTTTTAAAGGAACTAAATTTCAGAGCACTGTAGGTTTCAGAGGGTTAAATTTCTGAAGATTTTACAATTTATTTTGTCAATAGCAATGCCATTCTTTAGTCGTTGAATAAAAGAATGCCTCAGCTTTCTTTTTTCCTTCGAAGAAAATGTCTGGTTATTTCATGACAACTGTGTACAATATGGATATAAATGTGAACACACTTGAGTGCAGCGGTGTGTCCTTCTGGCAAACCTCTGTCAATACTTCGGAGTACACCTCGATTTCATTCATCTCTGGTATGTCTGTTCCATTCCTCTCCTTCCCGCAGTTTTCTGCGTAGTTCCTGATGCACCGGAATGTTCTTTGCAGAATCCTGAAAAATGAATGAGAGTGAATAAAACTGAATAGAATTTCCCCTGTAAATCATTCCGTAATACTAGATATGTCCAAATTGTAAGGAGGCAAAGGTTATATCTAAAGATATTTTAATTAGAGCTCACGTGTAACTTGACACCTGCGTATAAATATCGTTGACATTGATTCATTGATAATGGACATCTCTTCCCTGCGCTTAGGAAAGGAGTGGATGGGTTCTATGTAGACTGGGTTTGTGACGGATCCAGTTTTCCAGGGCGAAGAGTCGAAAATTACTTCTTAAATCACCTGTCTCAGATTAATATTAAGGCGGGTTGTGGTCCTATAATGGTTTATTAACAAAAATACATTTTATATTATCTGATGTGAACAACGTCAGCATGAGTTCCAGTCTTATTTTCTTATGGATTTATAAATTTATTAGCTTCAATTTTACGAAGGAAAGTAAATCGATTATGGACTTGAAAAGGTTAAGGGCCATAGATATGGGATCACATCAAGAGCTATAGGAGCTGAACGGAGGATATTTGGGGATTTCCTATAGAAATTTTGTTCGGAGATTGAGAATCTTCTTGGACAAATGTGGCATACTTGTTTTAGCGCAACTCCATCCGTTTCCTTTCGAGAGCCTGCCTCTACGTTTGTTTTCCAGGGTATGTTTAGAACTTTGCAAAGTTTTTCCAGAAGCATCAACCTTATATTCTGCCCTTCTAATCTTAAAAGGCGCATCACAATTTTTAGATTTTTCCTACTCAGTAGAGGGCAGCTCACAAACATATCAATTTTTTCTTAGTGGTTTGCTACTATTTCTTAATCAGATATGGCCTTTCTGCTTAGGAATAATGTCGGACAGCTCACAAACATTACTAAGAAGGAAAAATCTGAAAATTAAAAAAAAAAAATGAGATAGGCCTTTTAAGCTTAGGAGGGCAGTATTGGTGCTTTGGGCGGTTTTCGGCCATCAGATGCTTATCATTTAAGGGCGGGAAAATAAAAGTTTCATTGTTAAAGGGTTAAGTGTTAATTCTTAACACTTCCCCGTTCCATCTAGTCGGTGAGTAGAAGTCTTTCTTAGTCGAAAAAAGAAACCACGGATCATTTGGATAGCCTTGAAGGCAGAATGATACTTTCTCGGATGGGGATGTAGCCGGAATGCGATCACTCCATGCTGTAATGGCAAACACATTAACCTACAACGATTAGACAGAATGCTGCTACAGCAAATGCCTCTTTTTTATTTGGACTCGCATTATGTATTTAACTTTACTAATGTAAGATAAAATTGAGACCAAGAAAATTTCATTTGTTAAAGGTTAATTACTAACATAATATCCTTTGCAAAAATACGTACAAACAAACTCTTTCCAACTCCTCTTCAGTTTCTGGAAACGAAGGTTGTGAACTGCTTCTGAGGCAAACAGTCGAAAGTCTCTCTCGACAAATGTCGCTTGATGCAAAGACACCTGAGAGTGAAAAACAACATCTTTCTTGAAGAAAAACAGTTATTAAAGACACACCCTTATTAGTATTCAAAAAGGTCAAAATTTTTATTTAAAATAACTTCTATTTTTCAGTCTTTTTATGCAATTATTTTTCATTGTTATAAATATTCTTAGTGACAAACCAAAAGTCATTAAAAAAGGATCACACAGCGCTCAAAGGTTATCAACTCACCAGCTTGCCTTCTGATCAAAATCTAACTAATTCCTTTGGTCTGAGAGCTTGCTTTTATACCTTTCCAACAGGAAATGACGTCAGTAATAGGAAGTGATGTAATCTCTAGAAGGTTCAAGACATTTCTGGTTCATAGTAGATCCACAGTTAAGGATTTTTCCAGAAAATTCTTTTTGACGCCAAGTCGCCAAAACTTTGCCAAGTCGGTGAATTTACAGAATTCGAAACAATATTATGAAAAGAGGAAATAAATATTTTAAAAATAATCTATCAGACATCGCTACTCGTTTGGAATCAAAATTTAATTAAATCAATGGATTAACTGACAGTTAAGTACTGAACATAGTGCATTGTCATCAAGAACTCACACGCGTACAAAATTTCAAAACTCTAGGAACATCAAAACTCTAGGAAAAATCGATAACCAAATTTCATCTTTACAAACATGAAACAAGTCAAGTTAAATAAATTATAAAAACATTTAAAAAACACATTTTTATTATTGTATTAAAATTTTTTTCATTTTAATTATTTTTTACTTTTTAGTCTTTGATTTTTAAGTCATGATTTTAAATATTCTAACTCGAATTTTAAAATAAAAGGCTTTATAAACTGTCCAATTAGCGATTTTTATTTTAATTCAATGCCAAATGGAGGAACTAGTACAGAATCACAATTCGATTAGATTTATTGATTTACTGACAATCACTATATTAAGATATTAAAGTACCGCATTGCCATCAAGAACACACAAGTGTACGAAATTTCAAAACTCCAGTAAATGAGGTGAAAATTTATTACAAAATTTCATCTTGATAAACCTGAAGCAAATGAAGTTAAATAAAAACTGTAAAAAGAAGGCAAAAGCAAGAGCAAAATTAATGAAGAATAGTGTATATGCAATAAAATATTTAAGAGTTTCTGGAGTATCAGCTTAAAAAAATTGTGTATTTACGTTGTGATATTTGTAACAAATAAAAAAATATATATGTTTGTAGAATTACTAATTCCATGAGAATTATTAAAATATTTAAAGAAAAGAAATTAAATAGATAAAAAAATCGTTTGTCTGTAGAAGGAATTCATTAAAAAAATCGTTTGGTATCATTTCTTTTCTAAAGGTTATAAAAATAGAGTGGCAACTATATATTTCTCTGAGCAAAGGTTGCCTAGCAACGAAGAAGAAGAAAATGTTAACGTGAATTAATATAATGTGTCTTATGTGCGTGTTTGTGTAAACTATCTGTGCTGTGGAAATTGTCAATAAATATCTTCTTTTTATAAAGAAGGCTCAAGATTCCTCATGAAATCCTGCCGTTAGAGATAGACTTATAGTTCCAGTTGGAAAATTGCTTTAAATAAAGGTAAGAATTATATTTTATGTTTTTTGAGTCACTAAATATATTTCTGAAAAAGTTACGAATTCTAACTTTTTATATGTTCCCCCGGTCCTATCAGTCAAATTTAGAAAATTATTCTTGACACTCTAACATTTTAAACAAAAAAAGTCCCACACTTCTGCGACTAAAACTGAGTGAGTTATGTAGCTTTGATTTCATGATTTTTAACCAATCAGCGACCTCGTAGAGCAAGTAATGTGAATTGATTGGTGAATCGTCTTCAAGACGGCTATGGAAATGTTATAAAGTGGTTTAAGTCAGCGATATTCAAAGCTCCATAACTCTGTCAGTTTTAGTCTCAGAAGAGTGGGAATCGTTTTGTTTAAAATGTTTGAGTGTCAAGAATATTTTACTAACTATGATTGATAGGACCGAGGGACTGTATAAAAAGTTATATTTTGTAACTTTTTTTGGCATATATTTATTCACTCAAAAACATACATTATAATTCTTATCTTCATTTAAAGAATTTTTCCAACTGGAACTATATGTGTATCTCTTACGGTCTAGAAATTAGCTATTGGCCCTGTATATAAAAGAGAAAGTCACTCACTGACTCATCACCTAATCTCCCAAACCACTGCAACAAGAAACTTGAAATTTGAGAGGTGGTTGCTTCTTGGGTAGTAGGTGCTCACTAAGAAAGGATTTTTTGAAATTTTAATTAATAAAAAATCACCTTATCTTTAACATTTTTCCGTAATAACTTGGGAGCATATTACTGCACAAAAACCATTTTAACAACATCTTAAAGTTCAAAAAATTAGCTTTTAAATGATATCAAATTTCATGTCAATCCGACATTCTGTTTAATTTTAATTAATTTTTGAAAATGTTTTCAAACACTATTTCCAACAATGTTTTTATTATTATCGTATGCAGAACAGAACGTCGTCCCTTACCCCCGTACCCGTGACCAGATCGGTCACTGAACGGTTTGATGGGCAAGACACGGGAATTTTATTTAAGAAAAGCAAAATAAACAAAAAGAAGGAAATATATACACTATGTACAGCACAGGCATTTTCACTTTTACACTATTAGTTTGTAATAGTCTTCTTTAAATGTTGAAATACCTTTCTTTTATTTGAAGGGGGAATGTCCGGTAATTGAGCTACTTAGTTCAGCTCGCTGGGAAGTTGAAGGCTAGGGAGGCCGGAAAAGATCTCTGTTTTCACTAATGAATTTGATAATCCCACGAATTTTCTGCCAGGAGACGAGGTTATCGGCGATCCTTTTCAGCCATTCCTGTTCAAAGTTTGGCGCTGGCTTTCTCACATGCCAAGACACTGTAAAAATGCACTCCGTGGCATAGTGAAGTGCCGTGCCAATTCCACCACAACTGCAGTAACCGCTGTCAGACAGGTGAAACCTTTTGACGTAGGCAGGGAAAGGACCATGTTGAGAGAAGAAGATAACATCCTCTCTAATTCAGTTAGTGGG
Source organism: Araneus ventricosus (assembly GCA_013235015.1). NCBI lineage: Eukaryota > Metazoa > Arthropoda > Arachnida > Araneae > Araneidae > Araneus > Araneus ventricosus. Next base: position 2,885 of record BGPR01045171.1, on the reverse strand, counting down.
ACGGAGACTAACTGAGGGCATGATGTTATATATTTTCCTGCCTGTATCGCCATTCTTCCATAAGGTTTGCCACTCCTCAAGCATCCTCTTCCGGAGGAGGCCTTTCATATGCGGTTTAGGAAGCTTAGTATGTGAATTAATTGTGTTATCGTATGCAGGCTTCCGATCTTAATAAAAAAATCATTAACTAAGATCTGATTATGGTGCGTTGCGCTATAAAAGCTATTTCTGTCGACATTTTGAGACATAATGTGATAAACATTTTATAAAAAAAGTGTGCCGTTTTTGTATATAATTGTATTGTTAAAATTTGTATTGTGTTGCAGTTGTTTGTATTGAGAAAATATATGACATTTATAAAAAAAGTAATTTGTAGTTGTTGGAATTCAGATGTAAAAACTCAACTTAAGAACCGGAATTCCTAAACAAGAAAGAACTACGTTAATTTTGGGGCACGTTAATTTTGTATCATTCTTAAAAAAATGTTAATCATTTATGAAAAAAAAATCATTTATGTTGTTTTAAAAAAATTTTTGACAGCCTCTAATATTTGAGAAACTACGAGATTTTTAAAACCTATGGTGCAACAGATTTTCAATGTACAATTAAATTTCATGTCATTCTTTAAAACTTATTAGTATCCTATGGAGGAAATGGTACGTTTAATATTTTCATTTTAATTAAACATTTCAGTTGAAAAAAGGATTTTATTATATTTCTTTATTACCAAATTGCGAGCATCAGCTAGTTATTTACAAAATTACTGGCTACTTTTAAGTTAATTCTCAATTTTCGTATTATTATAATGTTTGCAAGAATTTCTCGTTCTTAGGGATGGCATCATTTCATATATTTAATTTTTATAAATCCTGGATGTTTTTCGGAAAGGTGAATTCTGTTTTTGAGTTAATATTCGTTATTAATTCTTTTTGCACGATTTAAAATACTTGTAAAATATTTTATTATCATTCGGTAAACATTTTGCCATGAAGTGTGTGCGATGTATCATTTTTTATTAGAAAAAAGGAACAAAAATATATGACTTCTTTTCCGAACAATCCGACTGGTTGCGTGTTTTGAATTGTTTTAATACTGATAGTGTTATTATCCTGTGCTGCAAGCTGAATTTGCTTATTTAATTTGTTTAAAATTATTTTCTTTTGTCAATATATTAGGAAAATAAACTTGTTTGGAATATAAAATGACAACTTTGCAACCTCTTTTAATATTTTGCCTATAACAGCCTTTCTGATGAAATGTGCAGTATACTGGACTAATCAGAACTTTTTAAAATTTTTCCCCTGTCAACTCGAAATTTTATTTATAAGATAGTCTTTGCAGTGGTACACAGTAGATAAAAGAAAAAGAGTTTTCACTTAAATATTTTTTAACTCCGATGGAAGGGGGTAAAAATGCTAACTTAACAAATATTTTGATTATTAAATTATAATATTTTAGAAAACCTTACGCGATTTTTGAGCAGGAAGGAATGAAACCGGAATTCGAGAATTTATTGAAAATGTCAATCTCTCCAATCCAAATAAAACTAAAATATAAATTAGAAAAATTGTAGGAACGAAAATTTTAAAGTTTAAAGCAAATAAGAGCAAATAATATTAAAAAAGAGCACACAAATTTTTAAAAAATACATCGTAATAGTGGCGCACAAATGCAAGCAGCAATTAAATCAATGTAGGAAACAGAACAAAACTCGCACTTTTTGGGTCAAAATTTGGGCTATTTTTGACTCAAGTCCTACTCTTATACAGAAAAAAGTCCGTTTTGAAGCTCTGCTTCTTCGGTTTGACTCCTGAAGACGTGCGAGAAGAGGGTTTCCGCCATTATATTGTCTTGCTTTCTTTGTGTTGTTCTGTATATTATATAGCAGATATTTATTTCTGTAGTCGAAACATGATACTAATGTGCTAAAAATAATTTATATATTCGACCAGAACTTAATTTTAAATACTTATAGTCGATTTTCTATGTAATAACAGTCTATATTTGAAGTGAAAATTGCCTAATTTCTTAAATCGTTTTCTGTAGACTTTAGACACGAAGAAACAGTATGACTGAATTGATGATTCACTGAACAAAAGTTAGCATTAACCACGGAATTTGCATTGAAGTTTTATATTATTAGGTTACATATTATTTATTCATAAAAAATTAATAATTTAACCAGTTAACTGTTTCGACGTCTTTGGAAAATGTGTATCTAAACTGCGTGTCCCAAATTAAGCGATGACGAGTATGCTCGCCAAAGACAGAGTATGTGTAATATGGAATTAAGTTGTAATGAAATGACTTTATTTTATTACTCACATTCAATCATTTTACAACATTTTTCTGCACAACTTCATAATATTTAGGTGCTTCAAATTCTTTCGTTGCACTGTAATGTACTATACTTGTTGATCTGGTGACGGTTTGATGCAGACTAATTTACTTCCTTCGATCAGACAAAAATATTGCGCCATTTATTGCATAGACTAAAAGAATATACAAATCCGTAATTGTTTCAGTGATGACTAGTAAAAGTCAATAATACATTTACGAAAAAATAATTCATACCATATGCGGTTCTTTCATAATTATTATTTATATAAACTTTTATTTCGACTTGGCCTCAAAATATTTCAAACATCTTGAAGTTTACAAATATATTTTAGTTTTCACTAAAATTGCAATTTAAACTGAAAATTGTGACTACTGTTTACTCATGACGAATATATTCGTCACAACACAAAATTGTGTACTTTTTCATGACGAGTATACTCGTCATAACTGATTAACGAATCGTCACAGAACCGTCTTATGCTCCAGTGTTTGTGAACAAAATTTGAAGTGCATATAACATATCAAACATTTATAACCTAATAAGG
>BGPR01045170.1:0-10267 GCA_013235015.1 Araneus ventricosus | reverse complement strand
AAGAAGAAAAGTCGCTCTGATTTCAGAGTTGTTGCAGCCACATCGTTAACTCATAAGTAGGGTCACGATACATACACATTACATAATGGCCATGGTGGGAGTTTGAAGAAAGATGCTTTCAACCAGGTGTCACCCCCACTATCCCCCAATCATGGTCCAAAATCTCGATGGGTTGTCTGTCCCAAAAAAAGTCCCCTTGCGTTGTTCTTTCAAACTGGGCGTTAATAAACGAACCAATTGCTGTGTCGCCATTCAGAATAGTAAACCAAATTCTAAGTTGGGGAGTGAGGGAAAACTCACTTTCAGCCCATAACTCTAAGCAATTGTCAACTACAAAAAACTTTCAAGAAAGTTGTTTTTACAGTAAAGTAATAATTGATTAATTTGAACTTCTGTATCTTCAACCGTAAGGATAATTAGTGGAAAATGCAAATTCCTATAGGAAATATAGGGAAATTTGACTATGCACAAATAGACAGACAGTTGATGATAGGTCTACCTGGATACAGATCTATAATTCTAGTGATAAACCCTTTGCCAAATTCCGTTCATTCTTCCTTTATCACGTTGTGTTTTAGAATTATTTAGATCATATGTAATCGGATGGGCGGATAAACAGATTTCCCCTAAGGAATTTCCGCCCAAAATTTACTAGAATCTACCATATTAATCAAAAGGCCAAGTTCAAAATTGCATTCTTCTAGATTCATAGATTTTCCTCTTCTTCATAGATTTATCGCGTCACAGACAGATCGCCATAATTCCAAAAATGGGCTTTTCGGAACAGCGGGATCTAAAACGAGGAGATTGTCAACATTTCGAAGACGAATTTTTTGATGATTGCAAGTTTATCTTTGTATGCTTCATTCTATGAAAGTGAAAACACGTAAAAATTAATAACAAAAAGATTCATCTTCCGTTTAGAATTTTTTTACATTTTCATATCTTACGCATCATAAATGAGACTGACTCAAAGCAAATAAACAGCAGTAAACAGAGAAACTGGAGTGCCGTCCTCGAGGTTTGTTTACCTTCCTCTTTATGTAAAGAGAGCGATACGATATCGATTAAAGATTAGCCTATTAAAGGCGTGTGACCTTTATGAGATTAATTCGATTCAATGCTAAAGTGTTATCTTCGTGAAACACTCCATTCATCCTAAAGATAAAGTAATTAACAGTGAAAACTTTATCTTTCATAATTTGAAATTTTTTTTGCTTTTATGAAACATGTAGAGGATTTTATCTCAATGCTTTCAAGATAATATTTACGGCAATCTGCATGAAATATAGGTGAATAGAATTATACAGGGTTCCCACTTATATCCGTTACACCCCCTTAACTTCTAAACGGTGACAGCTTAGACCATAAAGTTGGCGTCTAGGTATAGTAAAAAGGCTATGCGCTACTCGATGAGACAACTTACAACACCACAGTGGCGAATCCAGGATTTGGGTCTGGGAGGGGCTGAGGTCATAAAAATTTCGTATCGTCATGACGAATGTCAAACCTCATGGCTTTTGGAAACCAAAACACTTTAATTTTATAAACTTTACTCACCTGATGATAAGAGAGAATCATAAAGAACACTACAATACTTTCAATAATTTTATAAAAAAATACAGTGAAATAAGTAGCCAAAAAGTGTTTTCGACCCTGTCAAAGCTACAAGTTCAAGTGGAATGACTAGAAAAGTAGGAAAATTTTCGAACCTGTCAAGCCAGAAAGCAATGTTGTCATTCTTTTATTATTTTTTTAAAGAAAGGAGAATTAAGAACAAACAGCTGTAGTGATTTTAAATAAAATCAAGAATTCTGGTTTTGCTCTGGGGCTGCAGTCCCCTGGCCCCCAGTTGCCACTGCAACACCATCTATCGGCAAATTTTGGAATTAGCGGTCCTATCTCGTAAACGGTAAAAGGTACGAGAAAAAAGTCAGGTAGAAAGTTGTAGAGCTCTCGCGATTTAGTACGAAAAGATACCTTGCTCACATTAATACTCAAAACAGAATGCAAAAAAATAACGCTTGTTTGGTCACGATTTCGAAAATTGTCATGTCATAAAGAGTAGAAGAAAGAAACTGAGACACGTCCCTGATTTCTGGATCATTTATTTAAACTGCTCAAAATGCTCTCCGTTAGCCACTATACACATTTGCACTCTGGGCTGGATTTCTCGCTGCACATTGTGCAACATGGCAGGTGTTACGGAGGCACAAGCATCAGTAATGCGTCGTCGAAGATCCTGCATTATTGGCGGAGGAGTCGCATTCCCTGCCCCACAACACAGGCTGGTATTTAGTCCGTAAGGTGGTATTATCTCGCTTCGCTCCTCGCGTCTCAAGACGCCATAGTAATGAAAATCACACTCAAACAAATGTTCATTTTTTACATTCTGTTTTGAGTATTAATGTGCGCAAGATATCTTTTCGTACTAAATCGAGAGTGCTCTACAACTTTCTAATTGACTTTTACTCGTATCTTTCACCGTTTACGAGATATGATCGCTAATTCCAATATTTGCCGATAGATGGCGTTGCAAGATGTCTCATTGAGTAGCGCATAGCCTCTTTACTACACCTAGACACCAACTACATGGCCTAAGCTGTCACCGTTTAGAAGTTAAGGGGGGTTGTAACGGATATAAGTGGGAACCCTGTATAATTACGAATATTACTGCGTTGGTTTAAAAAGTGTCGGAGCTATCATAAGCTTATTCTCTACAATGTATATTGACATAGTAAAGTAATGGGCGTTTATAATCTCATTTATGACAATTAAAAATTAAACACGATAAATCCTCATTTTGTACACTAATTTGGGTGAAAATGTGTCCATAAAATCGGAAGACCATTGTGAAATATGCATTAAGCAGTATTTAACATTGATTTTACACTTGAAGATGTGCAACTTAAAACAAATATTAAATTTTAAATCCACCTATCACATTAGTAATAAAAGACTTCTTTTAATGCATAATAGATGGGTGAAAAAAACTGTTGTCAAATTTTGTTTGTTTAATTCGAAGTCCGTTTAAATCGAGGGGTGAATGTTCATTTTTATCAGCAATTAATTGCAAAACTTTAGCCTTACTGTCCACGTTTTCACGGTATAACACTCTGGAGTAACAATATTTTTTACTTACAACTAGCAATCCCATATGCATATAATTCAAAATGGTTTTTTTCTTGATATATAAAATTTAAAAAATTATTGGAAGGTCACAAAATTGGCCAAAACTCATTAGAAGCTAAATGTGATCGAAACTGATATGGAAAGATCGTCTCAAATCCTAAAAGATGAGAACAACTCATTTAATAGTTCTGGAAAAATGGTTACATTTAAGGTGTTGCAATTCTTTCCGTGGGGATATACAAAAGCAAGGTATTTTTTATAGAAATTCGATCGAAATTTTAAAAACAACTGACTCAAAATATACAGAAAGGGATATTTTTTTGCATTTCATTACAAATAATATGTCTAACAATATAAATAAATAATTATCAAATATTCTAACTGACTGTTTCTGTTGATTCATGGTTTCTTTACCTCGTCTTTCCCAGGTACTTTTTATTCAAGTGTAACATAAAGATTGGTCTTTTTTGAGACGAATAAAAAGCATAAAGAAAACGCTCTAAGGAGCTGTCATTCAACTTATCATTTTGAAGCAAAGTTGAGTGAATCGCAAAGCAAATATTTGGCAGATAACATTCTGAATAATTCTTGAGTTAAATTTTCACACTCGCTTGTTTCCGCAATTACGGGTGACTGCTCCCAAAAACGTTTCAAATATTCCACTTAGTAGCTGATGATGGCATCTTATTGAGGCATTTTTCTTAAAATTATTAACTGCTATACTATTCCTTTAACTCTATCGATACGGAATCGTTCCAACCGTCCCTTCAAGCAAAAGACGGTGGATGTCCGAATATCACTGTAAAGTTTCTACCCCCTATCGTTGAGAGTGATTGATTTCACACCCGCAGGGCGCGCTTTCTTCGTTAGAGTGGCTCGCAGAGAAGGGTTTGAGGAACAGGGGACGGGGTTCTTAGAATTCGGAGAGCTCCAGCTGCCATTGCGGTTTTTGAGAGGGGAAGTGAATTTCCCTTATCTTTGAAAAAGAAATTCCTGCGTTCCCGTATTTTGACGTTTCTCTATTCCAATTATCTTAGGAATCAGATCCAAGAATAAAGAATAATTAAAAAAAACTGTCGTAAATTCTCTTTTACTGTAAATTGGAGAAAAGAACTCCAGGTATCTTGTTAAAAAGACACTAAATCAATCAACAGGAAGAAGTCCAAAATACATAAAGATGGATTTTGGACCTCGATGTTAAAAGAGGATGGGTGATCAAATCTGATTCTGGTCCTGAAGTCCTATCGACTTCAAGTATGATGCGTTTTGTACTTAGCTTTGCAATACAGTGAAGAGAATCAAGTATGTATTTTGAACTTCTTCCTGTTGATTGATTTAGTATCTTTTTAACAAGATACCTGGGTTTTTTTTCTCCAATTTACAGTGAAAGAAAATTTACGACAGTTTGTTTTAAATTATTCTTTATTCTTCGCTATGCATATATTAGATTATGGTTCCAAAAATGTTTGCTATATTATTACGATGATCTGAGCGCTGATGAACGATTGGTGCTATCGTTTGGAACTAAATATATAATTGCGATTGTATCCTAAATCCAGAAAATTCCAATCTACCCTCGGCGCTGAAATTCTGTTCTCACGAAATTCGCCTGACAACATCGAAATTTCTCCTATACATAAAGTGGCCATATCTTTTTTCCCTTAAAAAGGGCCTTTTTTTTAAAATTTTATGAAATATTATGTGTTTTCAAGAAAACACATAGTTCTTCGGTTTTAATTTGTTAATGAAAAGAACAGGAATAAACTAGTGAAAATAAATAATTCATGTGATCTTGCATTTTTCCGAAGAACACATTTTTTCTTTAGTATATTTGGTGTTGATTTAAAAAAAGAATGAATTTCTTGACAGGATTTATTAAAATTTACTTTGGTAATCAAACCTGCTTTATAAACTGCGACTTGCAAATGTGTTTTTTCTAGCTCGTCCACAACTTATTCATAAGAATAAAGACCCTTTCTACGGGTGCATTAGTGCCGGGCTGACATACAATGTATTCAATAATTATACAAAAGTTCGTATGATTTAAATTATTAACGTGAAAGTGTTTGAATAGTTCCACCCAAAGACGTTCGGCTTAAATATTTCCAGTGTTTCATTCAGTCACTTCATGCAATGTAATGAAGTTAGAACTAAATGCAAAAAAGGAGGCTTCTGACCAACATACATATGTGTGATACGTATAGCGCATGCTTCGTCGTCATGGGACTGCTAGACATTACCGTCGAAGTTTTTGATTTTTGCGTCTTCTTGTTTGAAACTTTTATCGTGGGTTCCTCTCTTTCTGAAAACAGGACTTTTGGGCGTCCCGAAGCTGTGTTTGGGGATAACGGAACAGGCTACCAAAAAACGGGACGCATGATCACATTACCTATACATCAATCTTACTTCCACTTGCCTTAACTTCTTCGCCTCCAACTGCTCTTTTTCCGAATCCAAGGCTCAACTGACTACCTTTTTCATTCTAATTCTAGGAAAAATGGGAAACCTTTGGAAAAAAATGGAATACACTTTTCTCATTATACTGAAATGAGCGTTTTGAAAAAAAAACACAAAGCTTTATTTTTTAGATTTATTTGTTTGTGTCAAAATAGGGTAAAATTTCACTATGTCTAATTAAATATTTTGATTTTTTATATAAATTTATAAAAAATTAAAAATTAACCAAAAGCTCATTTCAGTAAAATGAGAAAGATGTACTTTACTTCTATAAAAAATTTCAAACATGTATCTATAACAGATTTTAAGAATAGGTGCATCGAAATTGACAATTTCACATTTTTTATTCTGACTCAAAAAAATTTGTAAAAAATAAATTTTTGATTTTTTTTTCAATTCAGTTCAGTATAATGAGAAAGATGTACTTTACTTGTATAAAAAATTTTAAACGTCAATCTATAACAGATTTTGAGAAAAGGTACATCGAAGTAATAGGGTTAAAGTTAACGGTTCCAACTCCCCTTAAATACAGAGTTCCTACTTATATCCGTTGTACACCCCCTTAACTTCTAAACGGTGACAGCTTAGGTCATAAAGTTGGTGTCTAGGTATAGTAAAGTGACCACGCCCTACACGGTGAAATCAGTTACAGCGCCACCTGGCGGAAAACAACGTAGTTAGCGTTCCTATCTCGAAAACGGTACAAGGTACGGGGGAAAAAGTCAGTAACAAAATTGTAGATCGTCTTCGATTTAGTACGAAAAGACACCTTGAGCGCAATAACGTTAAGAACAAAACGTGTAAAACACACATGTGTTTGATCGCGATTTTCCAAACCTCTGACGTAACAACTCGCGACAAGAGGATAAAAGATCATCTTTTGAACAAAAAACGTCGACCCGATGGCGTAGTCGTTATAAAGTCGAAAATAAAAATATTTGCTGATAACTAATTGTTTCCTTTTCTTTTTAACGCTTTTCTGGCTTAAGAGTGTTGGAAATCGCGACCAATCAAATGCGCGTTTTACACGTTTTGTTTTTAGCATTATTGTGCGCAAGGTGTCTTTTCGTACTAAATCGAAGACGCTCTACAATTTTTTAATTAACTTTTTTCTACTATCTTTCACCGTTTAGTAGATAGGATCGCTAATTCCAATATTTGCCGATAGATGGCGTTGCAAGTTGTCTCATCGAGTGGCGCATAGCCTTTTTACTATACCTAGACACCAACTTTATGGCTTAAGCTGTCACCGTTTAGAAGTTAAGGGGGGTGTAACGGATATAAGTTGAAACCCTGTATAAGTGACACACTATAAAGTTTATTGATGATTCCTACCCACTGCGTTGCTTATGAGATTTGTATTCTGAGTGGCGGCTTGTTGGTATTTTATTGACAAAAGTAACAATAAAATCAATGAGGTCATAAATAGGTTAGCAAAATCATATCTAAACCGAGTTATTGTTTTCGAGATAAAGCTGTTTCTTGTGGCTGAGTATCTTACGATAAGTTTGAAAAGTTCTAATTTCTGGCCGACATTTTTAATCGTTTTTTATGATGCAATGTATGCCACGTCCTGTCTCAGCTTATCATCATAGTTCGCTGAGTATATTAACTAAACTTATCTCTTTTCGGTTGTATTTATAAAAGGGGATGTATAAATAAAACTCAATCTCATGATTATTTTTTATATTCTTTATGTTAGTTTTCAAAGTTCAAAGACCTTCTTTTTACAAAGTAAATATGGATTATCATCTGAGTAGTTTCACTATAAATAGAACGCTTGGAACACTTAACGGGATTATTACGCCTTTTGAAATCTTAATATGAGATTTTAAAAAAATTCATAAATTCATATTAAGTTGAAAATAATTTACAGTTATTCAAAACGTTATGAAATTTATATTTTTCGATTACATCTAAGCTGTAATTATAGATTTTGTTATCTAACTCTTTACTGCGGAATGTTTATTTTATACAGGGTCAAAGGAAATTGTGTGCTGTTATTTAAAATTTAAATCTTCAGCAAAAAATATTATTTAAATCTGAAATACTAAACTAAAATTCTTTCAGATCAACATACTTTTATAATATATTTCATTACGAAATAATTGCCTTCGTTCACTTTAAAATTGTTTCATAGTTTAGTAGATGTAAATTTAGAAAACCTCAAAAATGTTTCCTGCTAGAATTGAATCGTTTAAACCTATAATTTAGTTGAAATATTTAAGAATATTTCTAGTTTTAAGTGGATGAAAATAGTGTTCTCGTAATGTTAAATTACTGCTTTTTGCAATAGCTTTGTATCAAACCAGTTTGCTCAGTAATACACGCATGAATTTCCCTGTAAAATACATTTTGTAAATAGTTCATATCTTTTTGTACACATTTTTAAAAAATTCAACATAATCCGAAAAACGGTTGCTTGCAAAATTAAAAAGAATGTTTCGGAGCTACTGAAAACACCTTAATTTCTGAAGTAGATGCGAAATAGCACCACATTTTGAAATGAATCAAACAAAAAAGAATTGCCATCAGAAATATAGAATGGAATATAATTAAGATAAGGAAAAACCTATGGTTTTCAATACAAAGCTCTATCTGAAATGAGAGAAAATTGTGTAAATGTCAATATTATACCAAATGTATACATTATAACCACAAATGTATAAAGGTTTTGTAAATAAGAGTGTTTATTGCCTTTAAGAATTATTGTGCTGTTAGAATAACTGTGAAGGAAGTTAAAAAAATATGTACGCTAAATTTTTAAAAAAAATACATTAAATAAAACTTTAGAGCTATGGCAATTAAAAAACGTTAACATGCAAAATGTTATCATTAATTGAAGCCATATTTCTGTAAAGCTTAGAAAAAAACGAAATAGTTGGATATCAATGAAATTTAAATTTCTAAATTTCGAGATAGAAAAATTATACTTTTTGAATAAATTTTTTAAAGTTAAATTTGTGAAAAACAATGAAATATCTTCGAAATTCGAATAACGTTTAAATTTAAATTATTTTCAAAGTATTAAACGCTTATAAAAATTGCCTCCATCACACTCCACATAATGCAGAGTTTGATGGTTTCTGCGCTACTTACCTGTCTTTTGCTATTAACATATGCAAGCATGAAAACCAGTTTAGCCATAAAAAAATTATAAAGTGTCCACGTTGTTTTCAAAGATGTTTGCATGCTTTCGGGAACAAATAGTTGGATAAAAATTTTATAAATCAAAAAAATAAACTTTTATTGTATGCAATTTCACAAAAACGTTGACAAATTTCAAATTCCATTCTATGTTTTTAATACTTCAAATCTCATCGTTCAAATTTCGAACTTCTATTTTTGTTTATCATTTTACTAAAATGAAAAGGAATGTCATATTTTCTTCCATGTTTTGAAGAAAGTTGTCATTTTTTTCGACTTTTCGCAATTTATAGATGCCTTTAAAACCGTATTTTGACTTTTCAGCATATAAGCAAAACAATTTACTTCAAAACATATTATATCTGATTGAAAATCATTTTAATTTTTATAACATAAAAGTGAAACAATCTAAATAAATATCAGAGATATCTCCTATTAAAAATCGTTTGGCTTTTTCATAACAACCAACTCTAAATGTTTAAAAACTTAAAAACTTACTTTTTTACCAGTTTATTACGAATAGAAGTTCTAGAAATAGAAACAATTACTAAATAATGCAGCTGAATATTTCACTGATTCGTTTCATAGTTCCTTTACCTTAGATTTCCAAAATAATATTTTATTCAAGTGCATCTAAAAAGAATAGTATGTGTTTACGGTGAATAAAAAATAATAATAAACCGTTCTAAGGTTTCGTCATTCAACTTATTATTTTGAAGTAAAAACTGTATGTATAAGAAAATAAATATTGTGTAGAATTTCTTTGTCAAATTTTCACTCACTAGTTTTCTTAGTTATAGGTCACTGCTCCTAAGAACGTTTCAATTATTCTACTGAACATCTGATGGGGACCTCCTACTGTGAACCCGCCATGAAAAGGAACAAAAAACCAACTTACGGAAGGAATAAAACGGTTGCGGATGCTATTTTAAAGCTACTGAGCAACAAACAGTCAGAGGCGGTTGCTTTCAAATTAACCGAAACGCTTATTTAGTTTTTTTACTGGATGATAGGTCAATGCTCGAAAATTAACTTTATTACCAAATCGGTGAATGAATTTTTCTATTTTTGTTTTATTAAACACTTCGAATAGTTTTTGTTTGAGATTTTTAAAATAAAAGGGAGGAAACTGTCTAAATTTATATAAATTAAGAAAAAAATATAAAATATTTTAAAAGAGGTTTATGCTTCAGACTTTAACCCTTTCCGACGCAAGGCTTTAAACTTTTTGAAACACGATGATAAAACATCATGAATGGGTTTAGTTTATTGTCTAGACATGGAATCTACGAAACAAATTTTTAAAAAACTTTACTGTATTCCGAAGGGGGGTCCTCCCCCTTTGGGGACACCCCCTCATATAAGAACCCCCTTAGATACAGCCACCTCGATACACTCAAAAAATGTTGTTGAATCTTACAGATAATCATAAATTAAAACTTCAAGAATATTGGAGGAAAATTTTTAGAGTTAATTTGCTAAAATTGTAAACGTCCAGAACTGAAAACATTTCTTATCTCTGAGTTAAGGA
>BGPR01045168.1:0-12405 GCA_013235015.1 Araneus ventricosus | reverse complement strand
TCTGAGGCAAAACATGATTGCCCGATTCTTTTCTTGCCTTTTGAGGGCAAAAGAAAAAAAATTCTGAAACAAACAAATGAATTGTGGCGCGTCTAGGATTTTGCATTGGAAATTTGTGGTTTCAAAGTTTTTTTTAACCCTTCCTCTTCTTAGAAACTTAAGATATATTTAAGTTTTATTTAGCAAGGAATGCTTCAAGTTCATGCGGACTACTCAACAGACTTCAAGATGATGGATAGTGCAATTTATAACAGTTAATAAAAACTTCGAATTATTACGGCAGTTTTTTAATGAATCGTGTTAAAAGGTTAAGACTTTTAACCTTTAAATAAATTAAGGGTTAAGACTTCCTAAAACTTTATCTGCACTTTTTTCGGCTATAAAAAAGAACAACTTATAGAGGGTAAATATTTATGCCTATTCAAGTGGAAAATAATACAGGAAAATGAAGCATATAATAATGATAATCAAGAAGAAATTAAATCAAATATAGTTTTAATGTGAATATTAAAGAAACGTCTTTAAATTAGGGTTCTTTTTCAATTAGTTTAATAAATAGTACATTGAGCTGCACCAAAAGGAAATAAAAGATTTTAACAAAGATGTGAATAGCTTCCAACATGATAACAAGATTTCTAAACAGTTTTCCTTCTATATTTCTTCTCTCTGCATAATTTCTAACCACCCAACAGCATCATACAAACAGTAAAATCCCAGCAATATAAACGCTTCTTTATGAAACAAAATAAGTTTTATCGTTTTCATATAGTTAGTAATTAAACTTTCATACAAAAGAATTAAAGTTCTTTACAAATCAATCATGTTTTTCAGAAATTAATATTAGATTATAAAAGAGCGAAGACAGAAAAATAGTTTCTTTTTTAAAATTTATTCAGTCAATGTTTCTCCTTGTTTCTGATAAAGAGAACCATTTTTAATAAGTAAGACATAGCCCAAGTATACAATTTACACGGAATTTACGAAAATAATTTTTTAAGAATACACTATTAATCCACGCTAATTAAAAGATATTAGTATTTCTCATCTTAATGTCTTTGAAATTATATATAACCGTTACAAAATCATCAAGTTTTAAAAAATTTTAATTAAATAAAACTATTAATAACATGCGCTAAAACAAATAGGTAAACCCAATAGAAGTTAATTGGAAAATGCGAAGAAAACAGAACAATTTTAAAGAAATCTGGTAAAATATCCAGACGACAAACAAAATTAAAAGTATTAAAAACCATAATTTATAAGACATTAGATTATTATTAATAAGATTGCGCGTTCTGATAACGGACAGCATTGAATTTTCACACTCCTTTCACCAGAATCTCATTTTTGAAGATTCTAAGTGCTTAATTATGATAATGAATGAAAAAATCAAAGCATGAAAATTCGCCGCCATGTATTGAGAAACCGAAATAAACAATAATGAAAAACGCTTTGATCCTGTTGACACGATATAAAGAGAGGAACCCTTTCAAGACGAACTTATCAATGACAAAAATATAATAATAATAATAAGGAATCGAAAAACACATGTTGGGGCGATAAATTATTCATCAGATTCTTGGAGTTGGAAATTCGATTTATTTTCCATGCTTCCTTTCATGACGAAAACGAGATAAGTCTGTTGACGCAGGGAGATGAAGTACGATGAGTCATTATCTTTCCATTTTGAAGATTTCTTACAAACTTCTTATCAAAAGTGTAATAAAAAGTAACATAATCGGACATTCATTCGATTCATATCTGAAGCAACGACTCGACTCGTAAATAAAATGTTTCTGTGTGCACTGAACTAATACTTATGCAACTACTAGTTGTACCAAGAATTGCTCGAGTTGAAAATATTTTCATGTCTTTAATTAATAAAAATTCAATTATTTAACTAATTGTCACGAAATCTTCACTAAAACAATGTTTATGCTTCAGCATTTGGAATCAAAAATTGAAATTCTTATACCGTAATAAATACTTAAAACACGGCAAAGGTTACAGTTATCAAAAATCAAATCGTCTATTGACGAATAAGTGGTGTGAACATCGTATGCGAGAAAGTAAAAATATATTTAAAATTAGCTCTCGACGAAATGCAAGTGCACGTATACAAACATTTTTTAAAAAACTAGATATATAATATTTTAATGCAGAAACCCTTTAATATAAAAATATTATAATACAAATGAATCTTCTTATCATATGCAACATATTTTTAATTAAAATGGAGAATATCGGTTACATCCGTTTTCTATACATGGAAACATAAAATTTAAACACTAAGAAAATAATTATTTAATTTCTCGCCACAAAACCTTCATTAAAACCTCCATTGTGCTTTATAGTATTTGCAAACAAAATTTAAAGAAAATCTATTTAGTACTCTGGATTTAATATAGCGTACAAACTATTTTTGAATTTTACTTATATAGATAAAATAATAGATAAAAAATTTTATTTCCCTTCAAAAGAAATTACATTGATTCAGAGATGAAAGGTATTTTTAGAAATGAAAGGCGGAAGTTCGGAACTTTTTCCTACACTCAAAAATTGTAAAATATTTCATGAATATTAAAATGAAGTGTTGTTCAAGAATGTGCAAATTTGAATCCAAATTTTTCTAATCTGGGATAAGTATTTTTGAAAAAAAAAATTATTTTTTCATGAATAAGAATGATCGGAAAACCAGTTGTGTAAAACATTAACAGTTCAAAATTGTTTTATTTTATTAAATTATTACCACTGTCCTAGAACCACAAAGCAGAATACTATATAGACTTTCTAGAAGACTTTCGATTTTCAATAAAATGATAATATAAATAATCTAATTGTCTTTGCATCAGCATGGCATTGTCGATTTTTGGTATGCAATCCAGAAAGATTTCTGGAGCAGTCAAAAATGAATTCGTCTACGCTTTTACCTGATTAGTTCGAAAAAAAAATCAGTAACGAAAAAAATGAAACTTCTTACTGAATACTATTTCATTAAAATCAGTGAAATGCAAAAAAAAGAATGCTTTTCGCATACTACAGTACAGTTGCATTTTACAAATATATAACTCATCTACATTTTTTACCAATTGATTAGTGATATATAATACGAATTTTCTACTATTATTGCATATATATTGTTGAATTCCATGCCCCTAATAAATAAAATAATCGTGTATCCCCTCCTCCAAACTATCCAGGACACTTTTCTTTAATTTTTATCTAGTATAGCACACTTTATGTACCGAAAGCTAGGTGTAAAAGGGCAAAATAATTTCGCAAAACTTACTTGAAGGGAAAGAAGATAATTGTGCGATCACTTAAACCACTGTTAGAAAAAACCGGAGTGCTCAAATTCATTGCTCAACATTTCTTGACGATAAACGAAAAAATTTTATAAATGAAGAATGTGATCAGTGTTTGAAGAGAGGTATAATAAATCGAGTAATAAATTCCGAAAACAAATAATCTATGATTCTATAATTAAAACCCAATGAAACTTTGGAAGCAAATGTGGTATAAACTATGCTAACTAACATGAAATCAATATGCGAAAAGATTTTCCAAAAAATTACTTTAACTAAACAAAAAATTAAATTAGCAACAAAACATAAAAATCGTTAACGGTCAATAAAGCAGCAAATTAAGATCAGGTAAATTTATAAACTTTAACTGAGTAATCTAAATATCATTATAACATTAATAATCTATTTGGGTAAAAATATTTCAGTTTTGTTTACTATGAAAATATACACAAAAATAAACGAATTTGTTGTATAATAATTATGTAAAAGGAAGTCTAGTAAAACTCAGAGCTTAAAAGTCAGAAAATATGCAAGGACGAAAAAAAGCGCAAGAGCCTTCTCCGTAAATTAACTCAACTTCTGCATGTACCACTTTTCCAACCAATTTTTAGGAGGAACAGATCAAAAACTAAGCATCGATATTTCAGAGATATGAATGAATCTCCAATACTTTTTCATATATTCGACAATTCTAGAAAAGGAATGGTTGCAAGTGGTAAATAAAACTAATTCCGTATAGAGGGCATTTATCTCTCTCTCTCTTTTGGGGAACCTTTTCTTCAAACACTTCACAATTCAATTCAGTTGTTTACAGTAAAAATGAAGAAATATTTTTCTTAAATCAATACGCATACAAGTATATATATTCTCAGGATTTTCAAATTATTGAAGTTTGTACGAATGCATCAACTCGGAAGGTTCTTTTTTTCTTTTACTTTCTATTTTTTTTAAACTCCAGTTGAGTTTAAGAAAGGCAATTCACACTCAGATGCAGGAGGTTGGAATTTTTATTTTTGTTCATCAAAATCTAAGTTAGGTGGAAGATTTCAAGAAATTTTCGATGATAAGAATACCACAGAGTGGAAAAATAATAATAAAAAAGAAAATTTAAAAAGAACTGGAAGAGAACGAATTGCAGAATTTGCAGAAACGAAATATGAAAAGACTTGTTATTATAGTTTGGAACAGTCATTTTTTTTTCTTTCCTTTCGTCTCAAATTTTTCGTAGAAATAAATAGCTTATTGAAAGAAATGAAAATGAGAATTTGCCAAACGATAAAAATAAAATATTGAAAAATGTATTCTTTTTCAAAACTTCTGCTTTTAGAACGCAAATAAATAATACTTTATTGGAGATCATAGGAAAATAAAACAGAAAACAAACGATTTTGTGCGAATATTTGAATTTCAAATAAAACAATTGTTGAAAAGAATAAAAACATATGAAACAGCCGCTTCATAAAATATTTGTATCTGCATATTATACAGAAGCGTTGACTAATATATAAAAGTATAAAAATTTCAGAGAAAATGCAAATATACAAAAAAAATGAAAAAGATACAGTCTTTCTTATTTGAGTACAAATGAAATTATTCAAATATAAAAAGTACACTTTATAAAGAAACTAAAGCACATGAAAAAAGTTACATTTTATATATACATACTAATGACTATACTTATTTATTCCAAAATTGTATGAATGATTGTTTTGAAAATTCATTTTTTCCGAAACAAAATCCAATTATCGTTGGCCACATTGATAACATTTAACAAAAGACCATTCCTTAAAAAAAATTCTTTACAAAAATAATTCTGAAGTAGATAATTATATTTATGGAAGTCTAAAGAAACTGATTTAATGTTCTCTCAAAAATGTACGGCAAATGGTTAATGCTCAGATTTTAAACTTTATAAAAGAATACTGGAACAATTTAATTTTGAAATCCATTTCGATTCTTTCAAGAGGAAACTGAAATCCATTTCGCTTCTTTCAAGAGGAAACAGGAAGTAATGTCATAATAAAGCGCAAGATAACTTGCTGGTAAATTTTAAATAAGAAGTCTTGAAGTCATTTAACTGATTTTTAAATT
This sequence comes from Araneus ventricosus, assembly GCA_013235015.1. Classification (NCBI taxonomy): domain Eukaryota; kingdom Metazoa; phylum Arthropoda; class Arachnida; order Araneae; family Araneidae; genus Araneus; species Araneus ventricosus. Next base: position 7,009 of record BGPR01045168.1, on the reverse strand, counting down.
GCAAGATCTCTTTTAATTTACAGCATTTAGCATAATAAAACATTCTTAAGACACCAATAACACTTTATAATCTTCTCAATTTACAACATTTATTTACGATGCATCTATATTATCAGTGGCGTAGCGACGAGAAGGTAAAGGGGTATAGATGACCCGGGCGCCAATAGTAGGTGGCTCCAAGCTGTCAAAAAACTACTGCGTTTATGACATTTCTTAAAGTAAAATATGATGAGGGGAATAAAAATAATATCTTTTTCCAGACGCCATTTATTCTTGCTAAGCAATTGATGACGACTGAAGTATGTATATGTAATAATCTCACTTAATTTTGCTTTAAATTCTAATATTATATATTTTTAAATCTTAGTACAATATTAATGTATCCCAAAATCACTCTTCTTAAACTCCAGTTTCGTTTTATTTCAATCCCTGAAGGTATATTAAATCTCTCGTTTGGCATATTTATTACTAAAAGAATATTTTAATCGCTTCCACGCGCACACAAAAATCACGAATTCGGCGTCCTTTCGGTGCCAGACTTTTCCCTAAAACAATTACGTTTTATACTAAAAATAGCTAATATTCCCTTCACTTTGATCAAGTGTCTATATGTAATCCCTTATCTGAGAAAATGCAGGGATTTTCTGCTCTCTTTTTGGCTAAAGATACGATGTGTACGCATATTCCGCCACTCTCATAATATGTTGAATAATGAATAATAAATAAAAACTGGTTAACAACAAAGAAATCATTTTATATATATATAAGATCATGCTTTAATGAAGGTGAGGTGTAATCCGTACTGGTCATGGAAGAGACAATATTTTGCTTAATCTTCTTTTATTCAGTCATTGAGGATATTAGGTTATTTCTTCATGGGTAAAGGAATCAGTTTTTACGTAGCTCCATGACCAGTAATTCAGAGTTAACGCGCGAAGCAGCGCGACGTTGTTATTCGCTTACATGTTGGAGTCAAAAAGGACAGATAGGAATGTGCACAAAGTTTAAGTACCCAAAGAAGGGAATTTTCCCGGAAAAGACTCGTGACTCGATAAGAAAGTTGTAGTGCGCTTATTACGATGGAAGTAGAAGTAATTAAAATGAGGTATCTTTAAAAATGATTTAAGAAAGTTAAAAAAATTAAAATATCATATATATACATAAATTTCCCTGGTACCACTAACCCTCGCTACGTCACAGGCCATGGTGACAAAAAGTTAACCTTTTCCTTACGGGCGGTACGGTACAACAGTTGTACCAGAAAATTTTTTACCTTTGAATACGGATCGGTACAACTGCTGTACCAAGCACAAGTGAGGATTTCACTCTCCGCATTCAACGCAGATTCTTCTGGTTTAAGTCCCCATAGACTAGAGGTTAATGGGTTTATGTCACTTTTTAAAGTTAAATACGATGAGAGGGGGAAAAAGTGCTATAATCCGGATCCGTTCACACAGGCTAAAAAAATCACTAATAACGATAAGTGGAGGGCGACAAACTCATATTATGACCCCGGCGCTACTCATCCTCGCTACGCCATTGTATATAATATGACAATTTATGGGTAAAAAATGTGAAATTTAATGAATATGTATATAAATGCATTTATTTACCTGTGTTTCTGTGACGTGCATGATGATAGCCAAATTTGTCAAATGATTACACTGGCAGATTGTATGACTTTGATTTGTATATTTTAACCAACACCCTTCAGTAGACCAGCTCCTGTAAAACAATGGGAATAATCACAATCATACACATCACTTACATCAAACACAATAAACAGTAGCCCCTAAGGTCGGTCAACAGGGCCTAAGCCCAGATCCCCCGGACTAGTGGGTACCGACCCGAGCTATCTTATGTGTAGGTCAGAAACTGATATGAGATAATGAAATCTTTCCAAGTGCACAAAAACTTATACAGAGAGAAATAATAGCAACATGCAAGTTCTCCGCATTAAATTTCGATACTAACAGCAGATTCCAAATTTAAGTGTTTTCTTAAATTTAAAAGAAACAGTAGATAGATTTGCTGAAATTATACAAGGAGAATAAAGTAATATTAATTTTGTTTTTCTTTTATATTAATATTAACGTCTTATAAGTTGAGCATTACTACTGAATTACGAATAAATGTTCTATATTTCCTTTTCTTACGATAAAAATTCATTTTTTTTTTACTTATTAACTTTTTTATTTACTGTGGAACCCACTCCATAACTGTGTTCGGTACCTCAAAAACCTAAGAGGGCGCTGACAACAAATCCTTAATCTAATAATAAATCACAAAATTCATAGAAGCACATTATACCATTAAATAAAAAAAAAACTAAAGTAGATGCAATTGTTTGAATTCTGATTAAAATCTTAAGATTATATATATCTATATATGTAAGCACATTTTGATTAATGTCTGACGAAAGAATGACTTCAATTTATTATTATAAGAGAGTAGGTTTTCAGACGAATGGCAACAGCCAAATGTTATCTTTCTTTGAATTTGATTTAAAAAAGGAGTACGGCAGAACGAAGTTACGATGTACGCAGCTACGATAACTTACGAAATGTACTTGTTTTTTATTCTTTAATAAAAGTTTGTTTAGTCTTTAAAAATAGCTTTAAAATGTCTAACTTACGAAGAAGACAACAAATAGTTTTGTATAGATCTCAGTCATTTTATTTGAATGGAAGCGAGTTGCTTTGTTTTGTCTCATGCACTAAAGTTGAAACTGGATTATTTAGTTCGATCAAAGTCTGGAAGTAATTACTAGACTACATAAAACCCTCCGAAAGAAGGTTTAATATTTCTTTCGCAAGATCAGAACTGTAACCATACTAAGAACAGTAAAAATACACCGAAAGTTAATTCCATATCGAGAAGTCTCATATTTTGCATTTTAATATCATGCACCCAAAATGGATGCTGTAACTAAGACGTGAAAGTCGGAAAAAGAGTCTGCATGACGGCTCTTTGGTAGGAGTTTGAAAAGGAAATTTTATACGGTAAGATGTTTTAATACTCCAGACAAGAAAGACTTTCAACGGGATATATTCCTGTGCCTTCAATAACAGCGGTTGCAAAGACAAATTTTAAAATCCCATTTCTTCCTCATGCAACATTCATCTGTTAGAAATATACGGCGGACAAATATTTGCTTTTATCTCTATAAATGAAATGGTATATGCATTTCCCTTGGAGATTTAAATTTGAGGAAAAGAAACACGAAATTCGTTTGGCGCGATACATATTTGACAAGAAATTTCTTCAAATAAATAACATGATTCGACTGGAATATGTCTATGTCACACGCGCTTATTCATTAAGTGAAGAAAATCCAATATACTAGTAGCATCGCAGCTGTAATCCAAGATAGGATGGTTAGATTACAATTTATTACGATGCCAAAATTTTCAATCGTATCGAATGGAAATAAAATTCATATTCCAATCTTCTTCATAAAGATGAATATTTCAAGAAAATGACGCGGCAAAAGAGGAAGTAAAGGATATTAAAATTTTAATTATTCGTCTGTCGCTTATACGTACTTAGATGTGAAATATATTTTTCAACAAGAAATAATTTTTAGAAATCTCACTCGCACCGATGTTATTAAATTACGAAACGCACTTCAACTTCGAATAATACATAATTTTTTTCAAGTTATGTTTAACCCAATATCTAGATTCTAATTTGTATCAGTAGCACTTACACTTATTAATTTTAATCGCTGTAAAAATGATTTTCCAGCGTAAGAGCTAATTTTATTAGCAGACATGGCTGATCGTCTGTTAAAATTCTATGACACATCACGAAATCAATCATTTACATAGTATGAAAACTTTCCTCTTCAAATCGTTGATTTTATATGATGAACATTTAATTTTCTGAATATACGAATATATAATTAATGACTTTTATAATTAATGATTTCTCAAATTAAAAGAATGAAAAATATGAAAAATTATATACTTCGTGAAATGAACATAAGATACAAAATGAAATTTTTAATAACTTTGGAAATTCAAGATTTTATTTTTAATACGTTGATTGGGAAAACTAACGAATTAAAATAATTTATTTCAATTTATTTATTTATTGTTCCTGATAATATTTAAGACTAAAAACTACATTCGAATGAAAATCAATGACGCAAACGATATTTAAAAATATTCTTTTAAAAATTCACTGTTGAAATACAGAAGCATTTTCCGCCATTTTTTTTCAGTAATAAACAACAATTTTATGCCTATACAGTTATCTTGGTTAATGAATTCCCAAACAAAATTTTTAAATTTTGATCACCTTTAAGGTTGAAAATGCATGTATATATAAAATGAAAAACACTTATTAGTTGACGCAGAATTTTATGAGAGCACAGTAATAATTTTCTCAGCTAACGAGATAGTTGTTAGAACGCACATAACAACCACATTTCTCTATTTCTATAACGAACATAATTAACTATCATACAAAAAGAATAAAAGAGGTACCTTCAACTAACAATTTCTTAGATACAAATAGCTTTTTCAGCATTACATAGCCCCTGAAGGTTGTTAGAAGGAAAGGGTTTCAATAACTTAACAATAAATGGCAGTTAAACGCCTCAAAGGCATTTATCCAGAACATTTTTATCGGTAATGGAACAAATATATCTGGTTTTCTTCAAGTTCGTTGTTTAAGAAATGTTTAAAATGGTATTTTTTTACAGAAAATATGAGTACTCATGTTGTGATATGAAATATTAAATAACATTGGCGCTTGCTGGGTATAAAAAAATGGCGATTTATCTACACAGCTCTGACAGCTTATTAATTGAGACAACAAAGATTTAAAACTGCTTTTTCTTCCCGCCAAAGGCTACAGAAGAATGGATTAAAGATTAGTTGATTGTGCGCAAAACAATAAATAAGATCTTACAAAAGGTGTGCTTATTTTGTTTAAAAAATATTTTAAGCATAAATATTCTATGAATCGTTTTCTTAACACGATTCCACCTCGAACGCTGCCATAGATTTTCGAATATATTTAATAGAACAAACATTTAATAAAAAAAGAGCAAAAACGGTTTTTTCTATCCTTCATAAAAAAACTTCGCGCTATTTTAATTATATCATCATGAATAGAAAAGCTTTAATTACTTCCAAAAGGTACTTAAATATTTAAGACCACAACTGTATTGTTACCTTAAATTTTACACTAAATTACACTCAAGCAAGCATAAGAAGCCAGAATAAATATTTAATGATACTGACAAACACAACAAACAAAAGGGCACATGTTTTTAATAAGCAGTTTATTTATATAATAAAGTAAATAACTTCAAAAATGTTTGCATAATCAATGAAAATTTTAATTAATTACATGAAATGTTAAGATTATTACTAAATTTACCTGATCTGGTAGTCCCAAAACACACAGAGAGGATTTGACACATTCTCAACCTAGGAAAAAATATAATATTCGTTATTAGTTATTCAATAAAAAAATTTGAGCAATATAACTTAACGCAACGAACGAAAATGAAGTTTCTTTTTATAAAAGCAGGAAAATAATAATACAGTTTCCTCAACTTTAAATACATTAGGAAATGTTGTTAATTCTAGGAATTAATAGTATTTTAGTAATTAAAGATTCGTTTTTGAATTGTTTGCCATGGAATATTGTTCTTAAATAATTATAGTTTAAATGTGTATAGTAATTAATTTTTCTTGAACAATTTTATTTTTATTTCAGCCCACCTCAAACTGAATGTGTAAATATTGTTTCAAAAATCATCCTGTGTATGTACAGTGAAAACAGTCCAACAAACAGGATAACGGAGAATGACATTTTATGCTAGAATATTCCGGAAAACACGAAGCGCAGGCAACAGTAAGTACAGCACTTGCACAAATTAGCAGTACAGGCAGACATAAAATCTCTAACAATAACAGCAATAGTACGAAGAATAGCATTCAGCGTCTAACAGCTGACCAACTCGCAAAGTAAACAAATCTCCAAAGAGATTCTTCGAACTCCGCAGACGTTCAAAGGCGATTGTCTCATCTTAGCAACTTCCTGGTTTTTATACCTTTCCTGACAGCAAGTGACGTCACATAGAATCATCTAGTAAATTCTGTACATCTCCGCCCCTAATAGAGATATCGAGGAAATTCCAGTATTTTCGAGATCCTTCATTTTGTCTCCACAATAGACAAATTTGTCGCCCCAAGGTCGGGGCCGTTGGCCGCAATTCCCCTATAGGTAGAAAGAACCTCTGTAAATGAATCTTTCCAACCATAAGACTAACATCGTGGGAAAGCGACATTACATGTTCGTAACAATATTAAATCTATGGTGAGATTATGCAATGAAGAACAAAAGAATGAAAACTATGCAACTGATACTAATAAGTAAGGCTATAGCCATTTTCTGAACTGCCCATTCTTTTACCAACAAGTTCCTTCGTTTACGCACAAATGATTATTTACCAGTTTTAATAATTTAAGATCGTACTCGAAATCTCATTCAAGACAAAAAGTTAAACAGCAGGTTCTCAATGAATGAATGATTCATCGTCACTAAGTTCAGAACCATAGTTTCGAGATGTGGTCAATTTAAACTTAATTAATTTCGAGTCGTTATGAGAAACGGTAAAAATTATTTTACAGATTTATAGCTCTTGATTTACTGACGTTTAGATAACAAGTTTCTATCAAGAAATGAATAATTGCAAATTCTAATTGACAGCAGTAGTCCCGAAAAAGATTTTCGAGAACTTAGTGACTTTTGCCTGAACGTCGACGAATATCAGTTAATTATAATATTTTCCATCAATGCATCAAAATCAGTGATGGGGAGGAATGAGGATACATGAAACTAAGTTTTAAGATATTTGATTAAAACTATTATCTTCCCAGGTGCTTAACAAAAATTTAATTGGATATTTTATTATAGCACTTCAGGTAACTATGAAAAACGAAATCAATGCCTTCAACTCAATTCAACGTAATTTTCCTCTATTACGGTC
>BGPR01045164.1:0-12406 GCA_013235015.1 Araneus ventricosus | reverse complement strand
GGTCTAGAACCGTGCCTAAAATGTTTACCTTAAAATTCATAAAGGAAACACCTGCTTTTAAGCTTTTTAGATACCAAAACATTCTTACAATAAAAGAATGATGTCTTTTTGTATAGTTCTCAACGATAGTGAATTGGTCTAGAACCGTGCCTAAAATCTATTTTCCCAGGTTATGTAAAAGTAACCCTGACATAAACCGTTTCTTTTCTTCCATTTAATGCAAGAAATATATAAAAATAAATGCAGCGTTGTGCATCAGGTTGCTTAAGTATATTTATGAAGAAATTTTTAGCTTTTAGTCTATTAACCAGCGTCATACAGTCCCCAGCGTGCAACGTTCACGTGCCGAAAAAAGTCACGAGACCTAATGAGATTCTGCAGAAACAACCGAAAAAAGGGCGTTATTTAAAGGAGATACGCTAATGGATCAAAGAATTATTTAAAGAGGAGGGATATCCTCGAAGCGATTATAAAATAAAGCATTCAATATTTTTTGTGAAACATTGGAACCACTTACTTTTTTATAAATTCACTTATCGAAAACGTTGACACTTTTCTCGGTTCCTCAGAAATCCTCTATCGAGGATTTCTCTAGGGATTTTGAAAATGTAAAGATTCGTTTTAAGAGGGCGAATAAAAACTGTGATTGCTAATGTGTTAATGTCGTGGAAATATTTACTTGACTTCGACAAGGTAAGTATTAAAATTTTACAATTGAATTGAATGAAATTTTATTTATTAATTTACATGATCATATTTGCATGCGAAATCTCTTTTCGAATATAGAATATTTAAAACATTTTAGTTTAACTTTACTACGAATATTGTTTGGATTTCGACATCATGAGTCATTCATATCTTTGTTAGTATTTAAAGAAGCATACCAGCATATATGGATTACAGAAGATTTTGTATGAATTTCAGTATACTGGACATATGTTTTATGAGAAATTTACTTTAGACAAAACATCACCTTCAATAAATTCTCATTAAAATATCAATTTAAAAATATTTGTTAGTTTTGATGTGTCAGAGCAGTCTAGCAAAAACTAGTGGTTATGAAAACGATAAATTTCAGAAGTGTGTATTTCAGAATAAAGGGGAAACGAATAATAAAAGAAATTTCAAAAAATGAGTACCAGGCAGAGCCAGGAGCGCAGCCGGCTAGTGAATTCGATGAACGTCGTAAAATAATTATTACTAATATAATAGCCCAGATTTTTCTCTTGGTAACGCTTTGACGTTACCAACATTAAAACCATAGCACTGCGAAACGTTAAACAGCTTTATTTCATTGTTAGAGAACCTACATTTCAGTAATTTTAAATTTAAAAGGGTAATTGTCGTTCTAATTTCAAATTTAATAGCTCTAAAATAGTGATACAAAATTTTCTATCGATTGATATAAAATTTATCTCGCTATGATCAATAGTTCCCGAGAAATTTTAAATTATATTAATCATATATTTCAAATTAATTTTCGTTTATTAAAAGAAAGTAATAAATTACGTCAGTGGTATATCATGCGTGTGATATAATTTGGACGCCACGATGCATCTGATTATTTATTGCAATCGTGACGATATGATTTGATAATATTTTTTGGAAACGTCTGACAAGCAGAGAAATTCTTTGTTTTGATTAGAATTTCGAAAAAGAATTCCTTTGAAATTTTAACTTTTGACTTACGTTTGACAAGCTGAGAATTTCATGGTTATTGATTTATAATAGAATTTTTAAACAACGAAAAATTCTTCGCACGGAATTTTGTGTACCAAGAGGTTTTTGAATAAAGAAATATGTAAATAAAAAAATACTTCCTGTCATAAAACATTTTTTATTTTATTTGTTTTCAATCATTGTTAAACATTTCTCTCGCATATATATCTATTTAACCGTGACTGAATGCACCTCGAAGCCGGAATTTTAAAATTTAATCTAGAATTTATTTTACTTAATGTTTTGTGTTTTTTTGTGTCATTTTCGGCACATTTAAGGCTGTAGTATCTTTTCTAATGATAATTGAAAAACAATCAATACACCATCGGCCAGAATAAACAATTTTCGTTCTAATGAAGTTTGTTTTGAATTTCTAACATAATTTACTGAATTTTGAGAAATTTCGAAATAATAGTCACTTTTATGGTGCTTTTTGATAAGGAATTTTTCAAATTCTCGCATCTGACGTTCTAACAACTCTATTATTTTCATTTTTCTCAGCTTATAACTGGAACGTTTCTGTCGGATTCAAAAGAAGATCGGTTAAAATATCTTATTCCGTTCTGTTTAGATTAATTTTTCCCTGATCAGTTCAAACAGTTTTTTTTGATAGCGAGAGTTTCTCCGGACGATGAATGCATTGTTGCAATTTCACTAGCTGGGGTGACCTTCCTCACGGGAGGTGACGCAATATGCTTTCTACAATCCGATTCCTTCCGGTGACGTCATTACATTCGTGTCATTGTCGAAAATCAATAATGTGTATCTTTTGTTTTGATTTTGTTTTCAAAACTTTTTCGTGTCATTGTGAGCACTTTCTTCCCATTTTGTTGAAGTTCTCATTCCACGGGCAACGCCGTGCGCGTACTGCTAGTGAATTACATTATATTCTTTCTGTTGTCTTTTTCATAACAAGTTGCTTAACAATAAATGGAGACAAATACACTGTTATTAGTGATAATATGCTATACTATAATCAAGAAATTAATATTCTAGTAAATAAAACGCGTTTAAAATGGCTGTTGTTCTAGCACCTATTACATTCATAAACTGATAATGCATTAGTGCTAAATGAAAACGCAACACCCTAGATTTTGTCATAGTTTCAAATCCAAGCTGACGCAATCACTTCAATATTTTTCACTTATTTGATTCAATTATAATAGCAAGATAAATAAAATCAGGTATTAGCTAGTGCTAAAATGTAGTTTCAGTTGCTTTTATCATAGTATAATTGCCTTATATCACTAGAAAAATAGAGTATTTGATTCACGAAAATCAATAATGTAACTCATTCATGATTGTTTATTTAAATACAGGAATAAAAGACACTTAACATGTTTTCATTTGAAACTTTTCTCTTTTTTTGTTATTCAGAAAGCAGATGCTTATCTGTTGAAGACCTGTTACAAAGAGAATGTACAGAGAAAATGTTATTACTGATCTCCGGTTGTAAAAATAGTCGTAAAAAAGAATGAATTTTTCTTTAGAAAAAAGTAATCTGCTCGAGACGTTACGACTCCCCTTACTGCAAAGCCTCTGTTGATCCAAATAATTTTCATTTTCTGCCGTTCCACAGCCTGGTATCTTAGAAAAACAGTTCCGAACTTAATGAACTGAAAAATCAAAATTTATTTGCAATTTTGCGATGAGATAGGGTTTATGAATAATTGATAAGGAGAGGAAATCTAACGTTAAGTTTTATTCGAAACAATGCGATGCCATTTTGAATAAAATGGAATGTGTATTATTCACGGTCTGATAAAAAGTCGTCTGCTCGTTTAGTATTTGAAATTAGAAGTTGTAATTTAATCCTTTAACGTGCAATGGTTTCGCAGTGAAACCACGCATTGAGCATTTTTTTACTGCACTTGTTCGAAATGTAGCGTGATTTTTCTTTCATAACTTAAGACCCAGATATATGGGCCAACTTATATAAAAATTCCAGCTCAATACCATTCGTATTCACAAAGATATAGTCATTGCAAGAGCTAAATTGCTTTCGATCTCTAAGAGAAACAAAATGATGAGGCTTCTTTCGCAAATTGATACTTTTTTAAAATTGAATCTTCGAAAGTAATATTGAATATCATGAATACTCAAGTATACTTATAAATCAAATACATAATTTAAATTGCATTTCGATGATAACTTATTCGGAGGAAGAATAGCTTGTTACCGTTCTTTGGTTTATTTATTTTTCTATTGTTTATTATCAGAAACAAAATATTTTTGATAAATCTTATTTACCCATTTTTTACAACTCCATAAATAAATAAACACAATTAAAGAAATCCAATAAAAATATATAAGAAACCCAAATTTGATTTTAAAAAATTGTATTGAGTTTTAGGTCTCTTTTTATTAAAAAATTGGGAAAATAACGATGATTACATTTTAAGAAAATTATTGATAGTAACAATTTACTTCTATATATTTATAGTTGATTTTTTCTTACATTTTTACCATATCTACGACGATTGGAAATAGCAATATGACAGTTCGGAAGAAATGGAAATTTTATTTTCAATGCAGTCATGCAAGGATTGCATTAAAATGAACTTACTAAACGTTACAAGTCAGGGTTGCCAGATCAAAATCGCAAAATAAGGCCAAACCCTCTTAAAAATAAAGCCAAAAAAAAGGCCAAACTTGACAAATTGATTGAAAACGTCATTTGCTATTAGAAACACAGCTATCCTTCATAAAAACGAAACCCACTAGATAGACATATGTTCAATGCTCTATTAGTAAACTAAAATTTAAGTGAAAGAAATTAAAAACATCCTTGTTCTATTCAGGAGCTATTTCGTTTGACAGCTCATTATACATCATTTGAAATGTTAATAACAAAAATTTATTAAAAAAACAATAGAATAAGTAATTAAAATTGTTCTACGAGTGATTAAAGAAAATAAATCTAAAAAAGGCCAAAAATGAATTTAAGGCCAAACGAAAATTCCTAAAGCCAAGGGCTTTGAAAAAAGACCAAATTTTCATAATTTGGCCTTAAGAAGGCCAATATCGCAACCCTGTTACAAGTAGAGAAATTTTATTATTCTTTTAATATTCCGCCTAATCACCGCCAGGAGGTGCCCCGTTCATTTTACGAACTGAAACTTATTGAACTTGAATATTTCTGTAAAAAACCGTGTATATGTGTTGCATTCCGATCGAGAGAATGAATCGGAATTTTTTAAAAAATCAAATGTATTTTAAAATTCAATTCCTCCTTTATCCCCAACATTTATATGAATTACCTGGAAACATGCAATATAAAATATCATGAAAGCGAACTTATGCAGTGCTGTACCAATTCAAAATATACATCTTGAAATAGTACTTTTTAAAATATTTTCCTTCCTAAAACATATAACAAGAGAATGTGAGTGTGAAACGTTTATCGCTGGCATGAAATTAAATTAAATTAAAAAAAATTACCTCAACCTTTTGTAATCGCTTATTACAATATCAAATGATTTTTTATGTTTACTTCCTCATGTTTTTATAGTCAAGTTTTCTGTTTTGTTTATTTTGGATTCATAGACCGTTTTCCGGTAAGCTTCCGATTTAAGCAATCGCCGAATCCGCTTGTATACAGTATCAAGCGCCGAGTCCAAACCAATTCTTTCTTTTGTGCACAAAGCGTTGAATTGTGTTTTCTTTAAGTTCGTTTCATTCTTTTTATTTAAAACGGCTAGCTAAATCGTTTGGTTAAAAGTTTAACCACCAGAAATTATCTAGATCGTTTGGTTAAAAATTTAAGTGGCAGCAATTATCTAAACCGTTTGGTTAAAAATTTAACAGTCAAACAAGCATCAGAAGTTGTCAAAAAGAGCAATAAAGAACAATTACGGCAGCCGTTCCATAAAATGGAGCTCTTATTTTAATTAAACATTGACACCTACAGCAATAGAAGCATCAAATTTGATGTTTTCAAAGCATGGTTAAGTATGCTTAAGCCATAAAATTAAAAAAAAAACTCTACTTTAAACATTAATTGCCATCTTCAAAGACAGTGTTGAAAGTTTGAAGATATGGTCGGTATAGAGGTATTCTACATTACCACAAATAAACAAAACAGAAAACTCGTCCATACACTTTTATTTTATTGACTCATGTTTGTAAAGAATGAATTTTGTGATCGATTTTTCACTCACTTCCTGATACGCTCGAGTTCTGAAATGCATATTTGTGAGATTTCACTGACAATGCTCAATTTTTCTATTTTCAGATCTGAATTGTAAGTTAATGAATTGATTTTAATAAAATTTTGATTTTTCTTACATGTGGCAACACCTGGTAGTGATTCTGTGAACAATTCATATCATTATTCTGTAATATTTACAATGATATATCACAAATTAAATGCAAAAAAGTAGACAATAATTAAAACAAAAAACTTTTTAGTACAATAATAAAAGTGTATTTTAAAAAAACTGTTTTTATTAAATTTATAATGAAATTCAACTATCCTGACTATCAATATTCCATCTATTATAAATACGTCCTATTATCAGATAGATTTGAGATTACTTAATTTGTGTACCTTCTGAGGGAGATTTACGAAATAGTCTTACAACACAAAACAGTTTTGAATGGCCATGAAGTCCATTTACTGTGCTCACAAAGTGTTTGAATTAAGCAAAGCCCAAATGCATCCGTAACTCTTGGCGTTATATTCCAGAGAATGAAGTGCATAAAATCCAGGGGATGAACTGTTCCCGAATAGGAAACCAAAGATTAAACACAGGGGACTATTCATTTACATATTCTGAAGTTCCTTTGAATTTTAACACTTGAAAATGCAATTCATGTCACTGAAATATGTTGCAGAATTTACGATTCTCAACAAAACACAATGCGTCTGGACATTCAGGACAATATCAGGACATTCTGATGATATTTCATATTCTCTGTTTATGATTTAAAGACAATCGATTTGTTTTGTTACTTTCAGTGCAATCGATTTGCGCGAAGTCACAACCACACGACAAATCGAACTGCGCATGTCATCATCACACTTGAGAGCAGAACACGGGCATAACAGTTCAGGAACCGCTCGAAGTGTGTTCAAGGAAATTATTTCCGCAGCGAACATCTCGTTCCATAGGAAAGTGGCGAGCACACTTCGAACGCACCAATCATTAATACATCGACCATTGATTGATAATCATTAATACATCCAAAAATACACTGTCAGTGATAGAGGAGGTTTTTTTGTAAGTGCTAAGGGCAAGGGGTGGTCGTGGAAGCTCTTTCACTCGGAGAGATTCGCGGGGAACAGCAAGGAAAACACTTGAACACGTCCTAATTTGAACTGTTGATCCCTTTGTGTTGGCACAGTGTTTCTCAACCTTTCAGTATGTGCGACCCAATTTCCAATCATAATTTTCATTGCACCCCCTCATACAATAACAATGCATGCAGTAACAATGCATACAATAGCAATGCATTTTTGGCATTTTGACGCTAAAGCTACACTACGACCTTAATTACAAACATTACAAATGACCATGAATAAGTAAATTTATTGATATTTGGCAGCACCGATCTGCTGCATGGACAAAGACAGAATTGCTCTCTCCTATTATCTCTCTGTCTTACGTTCACCTTATCGGACATTCTCGTGGTTGCGTGAGAAATCCGTCGAGAGGAATCACTAATAATTATTAAACTTGTTTTTATTTTAGTATTGATAAGTTAATTATTAAATACATTGTGCAGTACTGATACAATCCTATTTATAAGTGTATTATATCAGTGTAAATATGTATTTTATTTTTAACGTGAAAACGTCTTTCCGCTCGTTACAGTGATAGTCGGTCGAATTTTCTTGTGTGACAAAACACAGTCAGATTTGAATCTCAAATAACTACGAGACTAATAATGCGAATAGAATGATTGACCCCACAACGGATAGATCATGTCTGTGAGAGTTTGTCGTATAGTATTTGTTTTGCCTGTGACTATACCGTACCAGTGTAGGCGCATGCCCGTTAATGTTATGAATTAGCTTTATGTAAGGTTATAAATAAGTGTAGAGTGGAAACGCGTTTATCTAGGACGTTGATTCTGGTGTCACTTTAAAGAGCTTGAGGAGTATTACTAGGACCCAAAGTGAGACAATAAAAATACTTATCAGAATATAAGTAAAAATCGGTATTAAATTGAAAATTTCAAACTCCGCAAATATATTATTATAACACGCAGAGTTTTCTTTAGAATTGTACGAAACATATAGAATACCTGACAATACGTCAAAGAAACAATATATTAAAATTTGAATATTACGGGAAATATGAGCATTTGTAGTAAATAATATTTTACTGCGCATACGCGAAATGTAGTTCTGTATACTGTCAACAGATGGCGCCATCAAAAGCAACTCAAAATAAAACAGAAGAAAGGCGCAGTTGGGGTCCGCGCCGTAGATTTTTCGTGAAACCGTCGGGATAAAATCATAAAACAAGTATTTCGTATTAATATATATTTTAATTATCAATATCTTTAATATAAATCGCATATAGCAAAGGTCTGTGGTAGCTTGTGATTTATCTATTCTGTAACCATTATACTACTCTGTGTAAATTTTGTATTAAACAGATTGATAATTAAAATGCATATTAATACGAAGTTTTTTTCAGAAGTTTTTAATTTTGTTTTATGATTTTATCCCGGAGTTTTCACGAAAAATCTACGGCGCGAACCCGAACTCCGCTTTTCTTTCATTTTTTATTATGTCAGAATGTTATTTGTTTTACTTTCCTTTCAGTAAAATAATCATTTTTTTAAAATATATTTTCTTTTCTATTTGCTCGAGCCCCCCCCCCTCCCATTCAGTGTTACCACGCCCCCCTAGGGGAGCGCGCCCTACAGGTTGAGAGTCACTGTGTTGGCCGAAAAATATAATATAATCGCTGTGTTCGCCGATTTATATCTAAACTATCCGCCTTCTGCGACCAGCTGGTTCACCCAACTTATTAGTTATAATAGCAATAAAATTTTAAATTAGCAAGTCGTTTAAGTTAGTTGTTAATTTTGTATTTAATATTATTTATTTCAAATAAAAGTTATCTGATGAAATAATTTCGAATTGTAGTTTCTGAATATATTAAAATGTTAGTTTTTTGAAAGATGATAGATAAAACTGAAAATATGACTACTATAAACCAAGTGAAATATTTATACTCGTGAATTTTTTGAATCTTTTTAGATAAATTATGTCCAAAATCAAAAATGAAATTCAAATGCATCCAGAATTAAATAGTAGAGAAGGATAACCAAAAGTTTCATCATAAAGCCTTTTTTGAATAATGTCTGTATGTTAAAAACAACACTTCAAAAGCTTACCAGCAAGACAATGAAATTTTGTATGCAGTCTTTCCCATCAAGATTGTTAGTTTTTTGAAAACAGTTTGATAAGTAAATAAAATTTTTGATAAGTTACAAAGTTTTCTGTCTGTACGTTTTTGCGCACATGGAAACGATAAATAATAATAATATAACTACGGTAAGTAGCTACAAAAGAAAATAGCCCAGATAACTAAAATAATTTTAATTTACAAAGACAAACACAAAATTTTACATTACAAATCATGGTTTGTCCAGTACGTGCTCCGGGGAAATTCCCCGTTCAAGAGCAGCATTATTCTAGTTCTGGACGCGATGAGAGCTATTTCTAGTCTGGGTAGTTCTTTTATCCTTCTCCAAGAGGGCGTTGCAAGCAAATCCAGTGAGAGGGGCTGCAGAAGTGAGGGGGGGGGGAAATGCATTGGCTACAATAATAAAAATAAAAACTACCCGCCTTCGGCGACCAGATGTTTACCCACTAAGTTGCTTCGGCTATATTAAGTATTGTGTTACTTACTATACGGGAATGTCAAAAGGAAACACATGAAATGGTTCCTTCTGAAAGCTACGCAATGAATTCAAAAGTTATATTAGCCCAGTATGTCACATCTTTGATCTATGTCAGATAAGTGTAAAATAAATTCATTAACCCTTAAAAGAACGATTTTTTAAAAATTGATTAAAACATTTTTTGGCTTTCATTTCTAGAATAAAACATGGGGAAATACTTTTAAAAATCCTATTTTGTTTTAAATATGGTTTATAGCTAAAAAACAGTTTGTTACCAGCTAACAACACTGGGCTTTATTTCAGGAAAACATTTCATTGATAAAATTCTACAATGTCAAACGCAGATGAATTTTTAATAAATAATGGTAGGGATAAGGAATTTCCTTCAAGATTGTAGAATAAAATACGGTATTCTCAAGCGTACAAACAAAGTAAAAGAAAAAAAAAGATGCAGCCTCAAGTGGAAAACATCAATTAATTTTTATTCTTTTATCAGCACTCAGGCTGCCATTTATATGTTGTAAATTGACTTAATAAAGTCTTCAACATGTGTCCAATTGGCAACAACAGGCATTAGAGCTTTCAGTCTTATCCCCAATATTTTAGAAGACAAAAATTGGGTTTGTTGCTTAAAGGCAACACTGGGCATTTAAGGGTTAATTTTCACACTGAATCGAAAAACGTTCAAATGCTTCGAAGTTCTTATTAAAGAGAATTAGTATATCATAAGATTTTATTCTGAAATTTATTAGATTTTATTCTTTATTGTGAAAATTCATTAACAATATAGTAAAAAAAAGGAAACTTCTGATATTGGATGAAAGTATTAATTAATGAGCGGAGAGTAATTTTTGATTAACAAATAACACTGGTAAAAGGAAATGTTCACATTTCCTTTAAGGAAGAATTATTCTTAATAAAATATAAAATCATTAATTAAATGAATTTTATGCTTTACATTCAGACTTGCTGAAACAGATACATTTATAAAAACAAAAAGAAATTATTTGATACTTTAATTATTTTAGTCGTAAACAAGGATCCAATGTGATTTTTTATGAAAAGAATATATATGTATGTTGAATAAATGAGTAAAAATAAATATTATATCAGTAAACACAATTAAATAAAATACCTTTTATTATATAAAATATTTTCATATTTATTCGTACTGAAATCATCAATTTTAAAAATCACATAAAGTTACATTCGCCATTTAGAGAAAGAAATTTAAAAAAAAAATTTTATTTAATATTAATTAGATATTTTTTTCAAAATTAGTGCTTAATTACTGTAAATAAAATTTTTCTTGCCAAAAAATAATAAAATTCCTATAAATTAAGGATAAATGAAAGCAATGATGCTTATTAAATTTGCTAAGTACTATAAAGGAATTATTTATTCAGGATTTTTACCCCAGAAAACAAATAACAATTATAGTTTTGAAAAAATATTTGTAATGATTAAAAATTCTTTACGGAAACAAATTATCCTTGAAATTTCATTTCTCTAATTAATATTTTCTAAATTTCTAATAAAAAATTGAACCAAAAAAGTCGTTAAAATATTTTTTGAATTAATCATTTCTATTTGGATGCTTGATTAATACCTTATTTAGATCTAATTTACCGTTTTTCTATACTCCTTATACTTCATATACTCCTAAATAAGTAAAATATCTTAAGAGACATTTAAAAAAAGAGTTGTATAATCCATTTTTCATCGTGCTTATTTGAAATCAAGTCAAAAATTAATAGGGGATGAAAAAATATGTTAAAACGCTTTGATTTAAAAATTTTCTTTCCAAAAAATTTAAAGCGGATTTGATTCGGAATTAATTTTTTAATGAAATATTTTGATTCAAAATATTTTAGACGCATTTGTGTATTTTAAAAATAAATGAAAACCAGCAAAATATTTATATGATGCATTGCGTTGAGATTCGAAATGATTCGATATTTTTTATTGCGTCATAAATCATAAGTTTTTTTTATGTAATGTTACTGTTTTTAAATGCGTGGGTTGATTGTTTTCAACTAATTAAGAATTTTAAAAAATGTTTTACCGTCACTTTTTGCTATAAAATATAAGACTTTTCTAGTTTTTCATCTTTATAAAAACGACTTTAACTAAGTGTTTGTATCTTTACTTCTTAATATGATTCCTCAATGATAATAATAAATCATTAAAATCCCGAAGAATTAAAATATTGAAAATATCTTCTGCTGTTTTTTAATGATAATTCGCTTATTGTAATATAAGTTCTATACTTAGTAATGAGTTTTGATTTAGGAAATAAACCACATTTATTAATTAGTGCCATTTAAAGAAATAGTGGTGGATGGCACTAAAAGACGAACGTCGGGACAGTTTTTTATAGCCTTTAAATTCAGACAGCTTCAGATTAAAGAATGATGAAGTGAAACATGAGTTAAATCAATAATTGAATTAAACCTTAAAATTAATGAATTATTTTAAATTTTTTCATATTTAAGAGCAAAAATTATATTCAATAATCTCAAATAAATTTTTGGTATTCCAAATATTTAAGAAGTCTCAGTAGAATTCACAGTTTTAGTTTTTTTATTTTCTTGCCTTGACAGAAAAAAACACTGTTTAAATTAAATAATAAATGTTTAGAAATGGAGTTGTTATTTATTCTGATCAAAATGGCAGATAACTTTATCACAATGAAAATTTTAATTTATTCACGAAATTAGACTTTCTTTACATTATTCATATTTTAGTAAATTTAATTTTTCATCATTTTTTTCTGAAAAATCGCTGAAATTAAACAAAATATTCTAATTTTGTAAATTGAAAC
>BGPR01045163.1:0-12407 GCA_013235015.1 Araneus ventricosus | reverse complement strand
ATTTCGAGATATTTTTAAACAATAGTCGGTTAACCCTAAGCAACTTTCGTTTGAATTTTAATTTCTTTCATCCACCGTTCTAATTTTATTATCAATTTGAAATTTGCTGAAATAATAAATATGCGTTTCTCCGTGATTTAAATCAAGAATGGTTAAAATTGAACAGTTTGCTGAATTTTAATTAATTTTTCTGAAGTGTTAAAAAATTTTCACTTTATAATTCCTTTCATGATTCTTCGTTATCAAGGTCACGTGACGTCTTTTCCCAACATGCATTTCGTTGAAACCACGTGACGTCATAATACCTTTGCTTTCAAAGAGGTTTTGCAGTACGAATTTGTTTGTTTTTATACTTTTCGATAGTCGAGCATATGACTGATATCTTTAGTTACATAAGACTGGAAAAAATGAAATATGACTTCAAGGAGCTATTTACATAATGTAGCTTCAAATTTAAACCTGAAGTGGAAGATTTAATCTGTTTTTTCTTTCTCTGATTCATTTTGAATATATTTAAATACCATAGAAATTATATTGTCTGTCTGGCGTATTGGTCCCTTTGAAATCATTTAAAATTTCATTCGGATTTCATTCTTTAACATTTTCCCTGGTTAGTAGGAATCAATCTTTTAAATCCTAACAAGTTTTTAAAAAATATCGGTTTATTTGGTACTGCGACTTCGATTTGAAATCATTTCGTTATATGGCTTTAATTAAAAGTATCTAACGTCGCCAATTAACTATTTTAAACTTGATCCAAAGATTTTAAATGCGTCAGCCTTACTGAATATGCTAACTCAATTTTAGCGAGCGAACCAGCTGGTGGTTTTTACTCAGTTTGAATTCTAATCTCATCGTTTGCAGCAAACTTTATAATTTCACTGTCGCTTTATTTATTTTTTTTAAATCTTCAGTTAATGTTATAATCGGGAAGAAAAATAAGTGGACAGAATAAATAATATATATATTTTTTGTATTGATTTTGTTTTAAAAAATTTATTTTATTTCATTGTGGGCTTTTTAAAAAAACTTTGTTGAAATTCATGACACCACGGGCAACGCCGTGCGGGTACTGCTAGTTTATTTATATTTGTAGACAATTTATGGTTTAAAAACAAAGAAACATAACCACATTTTTTAAAAGTCTTTGTTTTCTTTATTTGCTTATTTTGGATTGAAACTATGGGACGAAGAAAAGTTGTGATTTCCTGAAAGTGTGTGTAGTGCGTTTGTTTTGAGGAGTTAAGAAAATGGTCAGCTGGCATCTCAGCAAAAAAAAATCTGCAGAAATTTTTTTTTGAAGATATCTTAAAGATTTCTGCAGATTTTTTGAAGACAGAAAAAAAACTGCATTTTTTCTTCAATTTAATCTGCAGAAAATCTGCAGAAAATTTTCTTTTTATATTTTTCTCTAAATATTCTGCAGCTTTTTTGAAGACAGAAAAAATCTGCATTTTTTTTCAATTTAATCTGCAGAAAATTTCCTTAAAATATTTTTCTCTAAATATTCTGCATATTTTTTGAAGACAGGAAAATCAGCATTTTTTCTTCAATTTAATCTGCATAAAATCTGCAAAAAATTCTTTTTGTTTTTTTTTCTTTAAATTTCCTGTAAATTTTATAAGACTTTTCATTTTGTCTTCAATTCAATTTGGAGTTATTTAGCAGATTTTCACAAAATCATTAAACTTGACCAATATCTGTTGATTTTTTGAAGATTTAACTGCAATTTCATAATGTCGGCATTTCTCTAAATACATATTTTTCATCATATTTTCTAATATTACAGCCTCATTTTACAAAGGATGTAAAATAAAATTAGAATGTAATTATCATTATTGTTTAAGTCTACAGCAGACCGGAGTTTCGAAAAATTTCCCAATCGAAAATTGTTTTAAGCACTAAATTTTTAAAACATGCCGATGAAAAAAATGAATTCTAAATTAATATTTAAAATAAATATTTGAGGTTTTACCATTTTAAACTTTTACCCCATAATTTAATTAATTTCCAATTAGTTTTCCAACTGTCTTTCTGACGAGCTATTTTCCTTCAGAAAACAAGGGAAAAGTGGAGTTCGCGCTCTTTGGAGGGAGAGAAGACTTACCAGAAAGATAGAAGGTGAGGACGAATTTATTGAAACAGAGAATCTAAATTATTGAACCAAAATATTACTAATTTCTTCTGTTACTCATCTGTACAACTTCGAAACACATATCCTGACCTTGGTTGATTTTTACACCACTAGATGACGCCAGAGAGTTATGGCGACGCTAAAACTTAAATAGATTAATTTATCCCCGTCACTTGTATTACGGCGCAGCGTAGTGGTTAGCGCGTCTGCCAGCCAGCTATAGGAACGGGGGTTCGTATCCCGGACAGGATGAATTTCAAGTTTTGTCACAATCTCAATCGGCATCGTACAAGTAAGTTGTATCCCAAATTAGATTAATTCAATTAATTGAAATTAATAATTAAACTTTGACTGTGTAGAAAAATCTGCCGAAAATCTGAAGGTATTTGGAACAGGTTTTTTTTTTAGATATTCTACATTTTTTTTCTGCAGAAAATCTGAAAGTATTTGGAACATAGTTTTCTTCAGATATTATGCAGAAAATCTGAAGAAAACATGTTCCAAATACCTTCAGATTTTCTGCAGATTTTTTTGAGCTGGGATGGAAGAAAAATTAAAAGGCTTTGTATTTTCGATAGTGTGGTAGGATGCCTACATATGTTTTAGTTTAGTTATCTCAATGTGCAGTCTTGAAGAAATACTGGGGCTTCTTTTCAGACAGACCTCGTAATTTCGAATCGCGGTCGGATGACGAGGACGCCATTTCATCTGGCACCTCCTTTCCAAATTTTTCAATACAAAATTTCGTACCACACGAGGAAGGAGACGTTCACGCCAGATTTAACTCAAACCAGGGCCACATACACAATCAATCTTCAGTGGAATCGTGTTTCGAACCTGGAACCATCCGGTCCCGCAGTCGAAATCTCATGACTGTGACACCATGGCCTCCACTATTTACGAATAGAGTTTAAAACATATGAATGGAGGTCTCTGAGTGATTTAAGTTTATAAGGCGCCTTTATCCATAATAGATAATATATTGTCATTACCCATTCAGTCCATAGTAGGAGACTTATAAAAATATTGAGCACATGAGCACTCAAAACATTGAGTTACGTTGAACAGCAATTGAAAATTTGAACGTTCTGTGGATTTGGTTAAGACAACAAGGTTACACAAAGTTCACCAAATATCTTTCTGAATGGTACATTTGGAACAAAGATAATCACTCGATGACATGAGAATAACTTCGAAGAAATAAGCAGATACCAGTAGGGTGTCTCAAAAAAACTATTTTTTTTAAAAATTGTTCCCCAGAATTTTTCTCATTCCATTTGGTCCCAATAGAGAGAATGTGAAGTTTCAGCCCTCTAAGTTGACAGCAGGGTTTGCCTGTAAAGCCCTTAAACTTGAAGAAGCTCTTAAAATGTTAAATTTGTAGAATTTTTTTAGAAATTATATATGGTTATTAATGTGTTAAAATCAGTTTATATTTGTTCCTATGGACATGTTTACATAGAATATAAACACAAATAAGAATTAACTTTACCCATAGCCACTTATGACTTGAGGAAAAAAGAATAAAATTATGAAAACTTACACTAATTCTGCGTTGTTGCTTTTTGGTAACACCATATGATAGTTACTGTATGTTCACTACAACAAATTAAAAATTTAATAAAATGTTAAAGAAGGATATAAAAGTGGATGCAGTTATAAGTTAAAATTTTAAATTTTATTTGACATTTTAATACGTAACATTAAGAGAAAAATTAAATACTCACAGTAGTTAATAGTCCAAATAAGTTGTAAAACTTCCAACAAATATCAAATAATCTCATGTTAAATAATCTCATCACTTTAACTACTTTAAAGCTCATTCAAAACTGACTTTTTAAAGCAAGAAGGTTTTTTCTACTTTTTTTAACAGACTGAAGTCGAATTTGAGTCTGTTCTTCATGTTTGGTTATGATTGACTGAAATCTTCTATTACTTCCAGTTTTGTGGTATCATTTAAAACTGAGAAAACGGGGAAACCAGTGGGAAGTGATTTTTTAATTAGCTTTGTATTTCATTAAGGATGCTGCATTCTTCTTCTTTTCAGTAATTTTTTTAGAAAAGAAAGTAAATGAAATCCCTTCTTCTGGTTAAATACCACAAATATCTACTGAAAGTTAAAAGGGCATTTTGGATAACCCTGGGGTTATATTTCTCTTACATGTTTAGGGACTCCCAAAGCTTCAAATCATTTACAGCCTTTTTAGAATTCAACCAAACCTTAACAAATATCAAAACGTTGAAAAAACATATTTGAAGCAGTTTTTGGAATTTACCATTTTCATATTCTAATTTTTTATTAAAAGCATACATTTTTGCCGAGTAAAATGTTGTAGACGTCTACTTGGCTTTGTAAAATGCTCCAGGCCTTTGCCCATAAACTCCCCGAGGAGGGTGGGGGTAGGGGTTCTACCAACAATATTAGGATAATTTCAACACATTCCCTGTAGTCACCTCGAAGAAGCAGATTTTCTCTCCAGTGAGGACCATTTTGAGGATGGAGACAGACTTTTCTTTTAAGCTTATCAGTTTAAGGTCCTTGATTTGTAACTTTTTAATTGCTCCTTGCAAATTTTAAGTGAAGGCCATTCTTTCTTGAAACTGTTTAAACTTAGTGTTCTACTAGTTCACACTGATGTACCGGAAACTGACATCCAGGCAGCACCTTCAAGTAGTTCAAAAACACGGTGTCTACAAGCCAAAAATAGTAGCGTTCTTTTCAAATGATTCTCTAATTGGACTCGAGCACCTTTCTTCCATCCAATGTTTGAAGCTATAGTATCAAAACATTGAGCATAAATATTTTCAGACAACTCCCACTCTTCGACTATCTCAAACAATTTGTTTGCTTGCAACTGTGCAGTTCCATCTAGTATAGTTGGAACGTTCAAAAGTGTACCTTCTTTAAAATCTTGGACACCAGAAATTAAAACGCCAAGTCTATCAGAAACAACTTTTCTTGGTCTGTCATAGTTTTAGAATCCCAGTGTAAAACTCAGTTCTTGGGTGCAGTGAAGTTAGTTTTTATATTTTGGGTTATATCGGTTCTAACTTTTTCGCTTGCTGTTCTCACAGTTTCACGAGTAAGACTCAGAACATTAATATTAAAACCACCCTCATTAGCTGTAGATGCCACTAAATCTGTTCGCTGGTTTAGTGAAAGTTTTAATCGACCTGATAACTGATTTATTTTAGGGCTCTTAAATGGGTTTTTAGGCAGTTCTATTGTTACAGGTTTTGGATTAGATTTAGAGGTTGATAGAAATCTGATATCAGGAACCTCCATCTCCTGCTCTAATTCTTTCATTAGAGAGGTTTCCCGCATAAATTGAACTGGAAGATCGATTGTTACTAGTACTATTACTGTATATACCATATAATATATAGGTATTACCATATATTACTGTATATCAAACATTTCTATTTAACCTTAAAATGTTTCGTTTTCCGATCGGTTAACTTACATTCAGCGGACTTTCATGATAAACATCCCTGACGTACGCAGAATAGGTAATCGCTTATCTCAATGATGGTAACTTACCGCGAAGTAAGATCAATACTGATTTGGGAAGAACTATGGCTTTGAAAGCTGAAACATTACAATCCCGCTTGGAGCTTGGCTCCCTATATTCATGCTGCCTGTAACAAAAATGTGAGTGTGTTTGATGTCAAAGATTTCTTTACATTAGATACAATACCATGGCGACACTGCTCTAGATTTGACGTTGAGCTTTTGATCATTCAATGTCAAGCCCAGACAGTACTACCAGAGCAGAGAAAGCGGCCCTCACAAAAAGAACTTCAATGCAGGGGAGACTGACGAGGTTAAAACTAAGAATTGAAAAAAATAAAAAATTATTTTATTCATACGAAAAAAAGATAACACTTGAAAATAGACCCATGATTTAAGTAAGGAAACACAAGGTTATAAATGTTAAGTTCAGGAAAATCTTTAAAGGGGCATGGAAACTGAATTCATTTACTATAATAATATAAATATAATGTAATGTCAAAGCCTCCCAACAATATAACCATTGATTACATCTTACATTCTATCAGCTTTCTGTGAAACGGGGTAAGAATTAAATTCATTTCATTATTAAAATCCTTTCACCCCCCCCAATTGCCCT
This sequence comes from Araneus ventricosus, assembly GCA_013235015.1. NCBI lineage: Eukaryota > Metazoa > Arthropoda > Arachnida > Araneae > Araneidae > Araneus > Araneus ventricosus. Next base: position 6,143 of record BGPR01045163.1, on the reverse strand, counting down.
CGTGATCAGTCTTCACTGCTTAAATGCGAGTTCCGACGATATTACCTCCCACATTCTCAGCAACTGTTACGAACTATAATATCAATATTAGCACCAATTTTGTAGCATCGGCAAGTGTGCGCATTAATTCTGATCATAGTACATAATAAGTACATCATCCTCTTTTCAGTTTGTTCTCTATTTCTATAATCTTTTTTATTTTGCATATTAACTATTTATTTCTTGCGTAGAGTGTGCTTTATCTTAATTTACTATTTTAAAATCTACGATTTCGAAAACTTCTCGTTAGTCATTATTTTCTGGAATAAGATGGATTAACATTAATCAACGGGAGTTCAAACTTGCATGGACTACTTTTAAAAACTTACTGACTTTCTACAACTTCATCCTTTTTTATTTCACGGAGACATTTGCTGTTTGACGATTTTTCTTGAAAATCCAGACCTAAAATTCCATGCTCTCTCTCGTTTTCCATTTAAAAATTTCGCTCCTTCATCACTTTTGTAGGCCATCTTTAAACCTCCTTCGTCATTTTCGACTGTAAATAATCCTTTTTTAAGTTAAGATTTCTAGCAGGATAAGGGATTTCTTAATTCAACTTTATTGCTGGGATTACGGAAAATCACGGTTGCTTATATTCACCCAAAAAATATGGTGAAGACTCTTTTATAAAATGTGCCTCAACTTGACAAAACGACAAAGCTAAAGTGATGAACTAATGAGAGAATCAAGTTGGCTACATCTCAGATTTGAGTTTAAAATTTCAGCTGTCCTTGGCATAAACCTGTGAAATAATCGCATAAGGACGGTACATCTCAGCCTGCAAATATTTACAGGGTATTTACCTTTCTCAGAAGAACTGCTGAAGAATCGTGAATTTGGAGCAAATTCTTGATCGAGTTTCATACAGAATAATATTATCCGTAAGGGACACATTACTTAAAATTCAAAATGTTTGATTTTTTATTAAGCTTGATCCATTGCTTGGCCTTTTTATGGAATTTGGTGTATCTTTAATATTTCAGAAGTTATTTAAATTTTGTTTACGATCTAAATGAAATATTTTCATAAATAGTAAAATTTCCCATTGTTCTGCCAATTTCTGAATCATGTCATCAGTCAAATGTTGGTTAATGCTCAACATTTATAAAAGGTTAACAATTTTCTGCTTGCATGTTTCTCCGCTTCTGTTCAAAAGTATGTATATTTTCATTAGTTTAAAAAAAAAGAATATTTTAGAATTTTACTAGGCAGTTTTAATGCTCCAATTTTTCAGTCAATGTTCTACTTAATTTTTTGTATTCAAAAAAATATAATAATGTTAATACAAAGAATAATTGCATTGTTATTTTAATTTCTTATTATAATTTATATCAATTACAAAATAAATAACAAGTTTCTTTGGCTATATAATAGAGTATACAAGCAACTGAACAACTCTATTTTCAGGAAGAATTTCCTGTAACTTTTTTTAATTGTTGGTTAAATTTAGAAAACATGTTTCTTAAAACAATTTCAGAATTGCATTTGTATATTGTGCTTTTAAAACATTCTGTTTTCTGAATATCATTAGATGAATCTGTCCACTGTATTTTTTATATTGTACAACAACTTGAGTGTAATCTGTATAGACAGAAAACGTAATTCAATTTTCAGCACTTTATTTATCTCTTAAATACAGAAGGCAGAAATCAATTTGACTCATTCATGATTTTGTTGCAATATATAATTATTTTTTTTTATGCTGTATATTGGTTTTTTTAATTAAATATTGAAATGTATACCAAATATAAATTCATCCTTCAACCTACTCTTTAATTTCGTATTTTAATTCTGGGTATACCTAATTTTGCTGTTACGGAGTCATGACTGTTAAATCATTTTATAGTCAGTTATTTTAACACACAAATGTGTCTTCTCATGAAATTTAGTATAAAAATACTAGAAAACAACCGATGCGTATTTTCATGGTATTCCAGTATTGTCAATTTATTTGTTACTACAATCCCTTATCATTTCGATTTTTTAAGTGACTTATTTGTAAAAAAATGTTTTTATAATTTTTTTGTAATAATTTATTTATATAACATTAAAATTGTTTTTGATTCATAGAACCCTTATTTTAATATGTCTAATCATGACTAGTTTCTGCAACAAAATAGGTAGATAATCAACAACCATTAAATAGCGTAAGTACTTCGCAGTGTTATAAGAATGTTTTGGATTTACGATAAGGGGTTCCAGCTTATATGTTTAATGATTCACTGAAATCAACCGCGAGTCACATTCCGACTTTCCATCTGACGACAACTAATTTTATTAAAATCCTTTGAATTTTTTAATAGTCACTAGATAGACCACCCAGATAAGTCCCAGTGCGTGCACTTTTATTCAATTTATACAAAATTGGTTATAAGCTCAGATAAATTTTGCGCCAAAAAATCATTATCTAGAGGAGGATTTAATTGTGGCTTGGCTTTAGTTACTTTTTTTTGGGTGTGTGAGATTTTAGTAGTTTGATACTTGCGTAAAAATTGCATGCAGCAAAAAGAGAACTTTGTTATCTTTGAGCTTCAGCTAGAGTGATAATTCTCAAAACTGGAGTAAATTTTCATTCATGAAGTAGAGATAATCCTCCTTTCCTCTGCAATTCCAGAGGACGACACCCTCCCAGTGACATATCAGTGGCAACAAAGAAGGAACTAATTTTCTCCGTAAAATTCACAGGCACCAGAAACGCCTGTCCGGCTGTAATCCGAATGGTATATTGAGGCAGTCTAGGGCTTATAGGGTTAGGGAACTTCTATTACACAGAAGATGGATTTTGTTATATGCACAAAGAAGATAATTGATCTTGGTATCCGAAGACACCACAGATTTATTTAATTTATATTCAAAGATTCAAGCACAAAATGGTAAAAAAAAAAATAAAGCTTTATCTTCATTCTTTGAGAATAGCGTATTTTCTTGGATCTATGAACAATTTAAACAAGGATACAGATTTCAATACTATTATTCAGGAGAATATTTTATTCTTCTGAACAGCAAGACCATCAGTTAAAAAAATATTGATGAATTTGAAGGTAGTTTTGCTACTCTTGTCTTTGCTTAATATAATGTATACTAGCAAATATTAGGAATGGAAAAATGATAATGTATATATACTTGTCGCCCATTCATTCCTTAATCTTCTCGTTTCGTTTTCTGAAGATCAACATATTTTTGTTAAACAAATCATATTTCGCTAAAACTATCTTTTGAAAATGCTTTGTAACTATTTCAATGTCTGTTTGGTATGCTTTGACTAGGTATCCGCATAGGAGAAAAACTGAAATTATATTTATTTCTTCTTAGTAATGTAAATTTGGTGATATTTATTCAGCCACTCATTTAATATAAACGATTTATTTTTCATTTTAATCAAAAAAGCAGAGATTGTCAGATCATTGAATTGTCTTAACCTGTTCGCAAATAACTGTAATCAGGTATGGTCGCCACAAGAGGAAGGAAAATGAGGGAATTATTAGATGCATTTCCTTCTTTTCTGATTATTTGCGTAGTAGTTTTTCTTCATTTTACGAGTTATTTGCATCACTAATGGCACTTTTTTATAATAAATGCATTTTTTATTCTGAAATATATTCTACTAAGACATTGGTTTTAGTTTTCTTCGTGGTCTTTTTTATTTATTTGTAATAATCTAAAATTGAAAAGGTACAGTGCTAACTTTTCAAAGCATTCATTAAAAGGTTCTTTATTAGTCTTCTACGAATATCGTAAAGCACATAAAATGTTGTAGCGATATTAGAATTGATTAAGCAACTCTTTGAAATGGAAGGACGCGGCTTTTCTGTTATGTAATGGGTCAACTGAAGGCAAGATTGTATAAGTAAAGATTGATTACTTTTAATAGATATAATAATATTTCAGAATTTCAGGGTAAAGAAATTACTATTTAATAGCAATTTTTTGCAATTCTTTATAAATATCAGAACATACAAAATATGAATATACCCAGATTTATTGCGAACCGAGATTGGCCATTCACCAACAATGAAAAACATTTACGCTATAGATCAATAGAATAAATGATTTACGAACCTGACGCAATTACATTGTATTATTTATGATAAAGAAAAGAATATTTTTCTGCACTAATTTCATTCATCACTTTACTCCATTTTGGGCTGTTTTCTTTTCTTGCCTTATTATTGTTTGTTTGTAGACCTAGGAAAGGGCATCATTTAACTTGTTTACACCATTACCATATATCATTTTCAATACTGGTTTTGTAATTTCTGTGCATAAGCCAAAGATATTATCTTTGTTACCCTCAGAGAATTACTAAGGCAATATCCATCATAAAGAATCCCCAGTTCATTAACAAATCCTTAAAAAATTTCATACAACGTTAAAATTCATCTTTTCAAGAAAAATGTTTTTTCATGAGATGTGATTGGACATGATGTGTAAGCTAATAGTTAAAACTCAGATTCATCTAGTCCTTTGATATAAGTATAAGAGACAGACCTCTATGGTACAAACATGGCGGCTGAGAATGACTGGGCGATATGCCATCCTCTGAAATTGCGCCACCATGAGGGCTTGTTGAGGCCTGGCCTTCAGGCGGATTCAGCACTGAATCAAGACCTCTACCAGAGCCTAGGGCGTCTCCCTGCTGAGCCTGGCATTAGGCAGCAGACATGGAATGGGCAAAATACCGGTAGCAAATACTATTTTAGAAGAATAAAAACAATATATCAAAACAAACCTGTGATAATATTCAGGAAGCTTCTGCGATATGGTAATCATAAGGACGCAAAAAATATCCAAGTGCTCTTTAAAACCTTTAGCGATACTTCTGGCAAATTGTTTTCCTAGGACTCATTATATATAAAAACGATGGACAACGAACAAAAAGTGGCAATAAATAAAATTATCATTAAAACCATGAGCAATTATAGAAGAAAGGAATAAGAAACTATGTAGGAAAAATCCTTGCTATTCACATGCATATAGGTGCAATCCACCGATACGCTTAGTACTAGATTTATCGAGCTTCTCATGTGTATTGATAGTTGACATATTTCAATGGTTAAGCAGCTAATATGTGAGAAATAATTCAGGAGTTACCTGACATGTTTAAAAATAAATTAGCTTTTCCGTTGACAGTAGTTTGATGCTGTACATCACCGGTATTTTTGTCTTAGCAAATGTTATCGCTTGTCATTTTTTGGAATTTTCTGAGAAACTACATTAATTTTAAAACAATTCTCAACATTAAATCGCGGTGTCTATTTTATTATAATATGTGGAATGTTATGTTATTATAATAATATAATTTTGATGCCATTAACGAAATCAAAAGAAAATTATATGCATCTAGCTTAGTAACAATTCTGAAAATCTGAAAGAAGTTTCTTGTGACTGAGTTAAATCATACTAAAAATGTTTAATCTGTCAGCAGTGTGAAATTACTAAAAGACGGGGTACTAAGCTAGATGCATATAATTCTTTGTTCGTTATCAAAAACCAATAACATATTCTCATATAACATCACATATTATAATGAAATATTTAATTTGACAGTGAAGAGCTCTCCAAAAAGTCGTTTTGCGAGAGCAAAAATAGCCAAGAATGTCGCAGTAATCGGCTTCTTTCGTCAACGTAATTTGTTGCGACGTATCGAGCTGCTCAAACCACTACTCATACTTCATTATTTCATTGATGATCACACCGCTTATCTGCGTACGATAGAAGATTCATATGGGGTTTTCGTGAATAACGAGTTTTCTACTTTTATTTAAGCACCTTCTGTGCTCTTCGTTTAATGACTCAATTTTAGTGACAAAACTATCTTCTTTTGCAGTGGTATCATCATAAATTACCCTGCTCATCATTATCTAGAAATATTTTTTCCAGCACATCTAAGGACACCCAGCGAATGTACACCGTCTTCAGAGATACCGCTTTTCTGCTTCTGGGTTAACAATATGTGTTTTTTATTCTAAAAATGACAGTATGCCATTTCTTCGTCCAGCTATTGACGTCGAAACTCATTCTGTTGAGCCATATTCTGTTGATTAGTCTTGATTCGGTGCTGACCGTCATTGCAGTAAATATTTTTTCCGCTTTAGTATTAT
>BGPR01045162.1:0-12407 GCA_013235015.1 Araneus ventricosus | reverse complement strand
ACGCTCCGAAACTTGGCAGTTTGCCAAAAACAAATTCTGGAGTAATTTTGTAAGGAAGCATACATTTAGGGAGTCTCGCCAGGTCCTGTTGCGCAAAAGAATGAGCAGAGGATTTGAATTTGTTTTGATCCTTCAAACCACGCGTGGTTCCAACTTTGGTTTACTTGCGACGGAAGTTTATTTGACGTCTTTTATTATTCTAGTTTTCTCTACATGTGTTAGGAGTATACGAGAAAGTTTAGGGGAGACCACTCCCGCTGGTTTAACTAAATTTTTACATTTTATTGTCTACCGCTTATACTCTCGGATCTATTAGAGGAGTACAATTTTTTTTGTTCCCTCTCTTTTTCCATGTAATCGCCGCCATTCAAGCTATGAATGACTTAATTTTAGCAGATAAGTTTATAAATGACATAATTCCATGCACGAGTGGAGCTCGGGCGAAACAGTTAGGGGCTTAAATAACAAAATGAGATGAAACCGTAAGCAACACATCAACAAAATACAATAAAAGAGTAAAAAGCCAATTTTTTTAAAAAAATTTTAATGTTTTCAATTCTAAGCAGTCAATGCATTTAAATCATTTAACATCCAACATAATTCAACATGGTTATAAATATGAAACATTTCAGAGTAAAATTTTCTCTGATCTGGAAAATAAGCATATAAAATAAATACCAATCTGATGGTTTATAATTAAACTCACAAAAGTCAAAGACGTAGCCATATTTTTTAACAGAACATAAGTAGAAATTTTTGTTTTACATAGATTTTTAGATTTACAGTTGAATTTGTTACAGCTACATTCATAAGAACAAATAAGCATTTAATTGTCACTATTTTTGTAGATCTTGTTGAATGTAACTTTAAAATATCGTATAGGAAATATATGATCTGAAGAAATACCTACATATTTAGAAGTCGCAGTATAAGCGATACTTTATAGTTCATCATTAATACAAGCACTTTCACATTTGAACATTAACTTCATATTTATTATTGGCATTTAGTATTAAGTATGAAACAGATTCTGATTGGAGGAATGAAACGAAATCCTAAGATTCTTAATAAAATACAAGAACAAAGTTCACATATTAATATTTATTAAGATAGGGAAAAATATAAATGTATAATATTAATATTTACTTTAAGTTAATTACCTGTTGTTAATAGCACCTTAAACCTTGTTTGAAATAATTTCAAAGTGTTTCAAATAACAGATCTTTGAAATATATGAATGCTATACAATGAAATTAGGTTGATTCGAATTCGGCTACTTCTTAGAATCTTGAGAAATTTTGTTAAGTTTCTAAGACAAGAACAGAAATCACATACTTATGTATGAAGATGGAAGCAATAATAAATCTATAATCTTTTTCGTTTACATAAATATAACTTTGTTAATTATTGTTCATAAGATTCTAAACGCTTTGATACATTAATTCTTGAGCTAGAATGTTATGAATCTAATACAGTGGAATTCGACTAATTAGAATTTTCTTTTTTATTTCGAACTCATTTGTAATTATTCCCTGGCCGTTGAATTTGCTATTAACATAATATTAAAATATCGTCTGTTATTCGAATTCATTTTGGTTAATTCGAAGTTGAAACAAAAAAATGTTGATTGTTTTTGGTTATTATACAAAAAAAAAATAATTAAATGCATCAGTAATTTGTGTCCTCTGTGACGTCAGTCAATATCTTTTTCAGGTCCTTAAGGGCTTTCATCTGTACAGCGTATTCAATCAAAAAAAATCTTAAAAGTTTATGATTAAAAAAACTTTACATTAGATGCTTGTACTAATTATTTTGAAGTTTTTTTATGTCGGTATTCAAAGTGCTATATACTGTTTATTTATTAAAATAACTTAAATAATTATAAAAGTAATAATTTCCAAAATTAAGTAAGATTCTTAATTATATTCATAATTCCTTTATTTATTAAAATTTTTCACAGTTCGTATTTTATATATTAAAACTGTTCAATATTGAAAATAAATTTTTACTTCCATTTTTAATTTTACAATTATTTTTCAATCTTTCTGTACTCAGTTTTTTTCTTAATATGAATTTTTGGATGCATTGAATTGTTGTTATAGTCATGTCATCTTCCAGCTAGATAATTTCACTGATTAACCTTCCAGCAGGCATGCATATGCAGGAGCTACTTATATTGTGCATCGTATTGCATACTTATGTCGTTTTTTCATAAATTTAAGTACAATTTTTATTTATATAATCTGTTTTGTATGGAGATAAAAAGAATATAGATTACATAAATAAGTGTTACTCGCCTGTTGCAAGGTTTACGCTTTCTATAATACTACGCCAAGGGTGGGGAACCCTTTTTAGCACTGAAAGACTTCATTAAATTTCGGCAATTGGGCAAAAGGCCGCACGATAATAATCTTAAAGGTCTTGTTCTGTAACTATTATATTCCATACAAGTATATTATTTCAATGTAAATTTTAAATAACTGGTAAGGCCTCATGTTCCCCTCCCCTGTTCTAGGCACTGCATAAACAAATAATTAATATTAAAACATAATAATATTAACAAATAATGCTCAAACTAAACAGTTTTTAATATTCAATGCCCGAGCGAAATTTTCCGTGCATTATTAGTTTTAGGGTAGATGCTCCAGTTTTGGCCACCTTAAGAGAAAATTTGAAATGGAAATTTCACAGTGGATGACTGTTTAAAGCATTTAAATCATACTTATACCATTCTTCAGCAAATTTTATTGGCTTTCTGCTAGTTATGAAATTTTTCTGAAGAATATTTTAGATTTTGAATTTTTAAATAAATTAACCAAACTTGCACCAGTTTTCGCCAACTTGCACCAGTTCTGGCCACTTCTATGCACCAGTTTTGGCCACACTAATATTATATTTTTAACAGACATTTTAATGAATTTTAAGTAAAAAATCATTTTTATGCAATATATATTTTAGTACATTATTTTCTGTTATTTTAAATGTGATTTTTTTGATGAATTTATAAAGATATGTAATAAAATTTACCCAAGCTGATTTTAGCTGCAAATTTCAGTTTTTTTTATAAAAAAACATGAATGCTGAAAACAATAAGTTAATTTGGTTGATAAAATACAAACTATACACACTCGATTAATTTTTTTTATAAAGTATGAAACAAAAAATGGGGAAAGGAATAAACTTACATTGCAAAAGCATTAATTTTTAAAAAAATCGTACAAATCAAAAAATTGCATTATTATACTCACTAACAATATCCACAAATATGTATTTTTATAATTTTGAATTGTAACATTAATCAAATACATCAAAATCATTTTTAGAATTAGAGCAATCCATGCATATAAAAGAATATTCCTCATCACTCGAGTCAGGTTCCTCAAGTTGAAATTTTCTAACATAAATGTGAGGTAAACATTCAAAATGAAGATGTTTTTGAAATTCCATTTTGAATGGCCTTAACTGCATTACCAACTTTAGATGGTGAGAAGCAAATTTTTTTATGGAAATGCTACCTGACTTCTTATTTTTAATTGGAGCCGTTACTATGTAAAATGAAAACAAACAAAACTAAATCAGTTACTTTTATTTTAGAAACAAAACTAAATCAGATACTTTTAATTCAGAAATAAAGCTATATCAGTTACTTTTCATTTTAGAAACAAAACTACAGTTGCTTTTATTTTATAAATAAAATTAAGTTAGTTGCTTTCATTTTAGAAACAAAACTAAATTAGATTATTTTATTTCATCCAGGTATTCTTAAATTTATGCAATGGCTAAAAACACAATAATGAAGTTATGTGACCAAAACTGGAGCATGTAGTGTTCCACTTTTGGACACCTGCATGGCAAAAACTGGTACATATAGTAAATTTAAAGTACCAGTTTTGGCTACCACCCATTTAATCTTAAAAATAATTAATTTTGATATGAAATCAGAATAAAAAGAAAGTTTACCTCATAAACCCTAAGGGTAATCAGTTTTAGATTAATCATTTAATTCTGAGAACTTGATGATGAAAAACTGCAAATAATTGTTCCTTAACAAAAATCTTAACAGTTGTGAGTATACAATATATGATCATGCATTTGATTTTTTTTACAATTCACATGTTTGAGAAAAATGAACCAATCAGATTGAAAATAGTAAAATAAGAATTGTTTAAAGTATTGGAATGCTTCTTATTAGTTAATTTGAAATTACTGGTTAATTATTGGAGAAACAGATCCAATGTGTCCAAAACTGGAGCTTCTACCCTATAAATATTTATGTTTTTAAAAGCAATCAGTTGATCAAAAATATTATAGAAAAAATTATGTCTCAATAATAAAAAATACTATTATGGAATACACATTCTGCACAATTTAAGCTTGAAAGTAAAAATTTCTACTGCAAATTATTCTAAATGAAAGTATTAATATTAACCCTATTAAAAATCACAAGCATAAATTAATTAGAAAAAAATCTTTTCAGAAAGATTAAAACAGTAGAAAGTGAAAAACCGGAAATCAATGCAAGTATTCAAAAGTTTACAAAATTTAATTTAATTAGAAAAAAATCGTGTTAAGAGGATTGATACGACAAGAAATTTGAAACCAATCTTTGCAGTAATGCGTTACTGCAATAAATATTTTTAACAAGCATAAATAAATTTTCAAAAAGTCACACTAGAAGGATTTAAACAGCAGGGTACTGATATTCATACTGATACTCATTTGCAAACAATAATTAAATTAAAATCTGAAAATTCCAGAAATTTCATTTTATTTACCTACTTTTTTTTTTGTCTTGTACTTTAAGTGCATTGTCTTGAGCGCTAACTCAGGGTTTGCGTTCATTAACTTTTCCCATTCATCTGAACCGAAAACTTGTTCCTCGTGGTTCAAAATGAAATCTTCCACGAACTTTTGGAGGTCGGAATCGCTGTGGGTATCGGCTAGAAGTAAAAGTTCAATTGCTGTAGATGGAGTGAGGTTGTCCATAAAAAAAGATGAACACATCAATCTTAGTTTTTCGATTTGGTATTTATCCGAAGCGTAGTACAATTTAGTCGCTGTTTCCCACTGTAAATCTTCGACGTTATCGGAATATATAAAGAGCAAGAGTTGCTGAACAGTATCATCTTCCAAATCATCCACTTGGATCGAGTTGGAGTTTTTCTCTTTCATGTCGTTGCTCATCATCACTTTGAAGACAGGGGACCTAGCACACAACACAGTCTTATGAGCAGGAAATGAATTAGTTTTTGTCTTGAGCACCACATCAGTAAGGAACTTGCTACTGTAAATGTCTTTCAGATCATCTACTACACTAGGACACACTGCCAGCTTTTCGGTGGAGATATTGGAGTCTCTTAGTTTTTTGCCCGTTGTAGTTATTTCATTTTGAGTTTCTTCAATTTGCTGAAATTCAATTCCTGTCAAAAAAGTGCAATCGCATAGCAAAGAAAGTTTATCACCTGGTAAGTATTCACTTTTTCGGGTCATAATTGCATCTTTTGTGACAGACAGTTCCAATTCTGCAATATCTTTTCTCTCAACATCAAATCGAGAATCTACTTCCGCGCATTTTGTTGTGTTTCCAGATATATCTAGCAAAGAAGTTTTACATTTAGCGAAGATTAGATCATTACCGGATAGCTTGATTTCAAGCACTATCTTTTTTTCACAATATATGCCACCTGTAAAATGCAGGCTACTTGATACGACGCATTCTTTTTTTGTACGAGATCGAATCTGGACCGGTTTTATATTTGGTTCTTCTGCGCTAAAACTTTCCACTTCCTGAAGAAAAGAAATGTGTTCGATTCCGATACGAGTTCGACCCAAAATGGGTGCAACCGTGTCTGCATTTCCTTCACCATTCCACAATTTGCAGCGCACAGTCAAAATATCTTTGGGTAAGTACCCTAGTTGCTGTAAATTTTCAACACTGTTCGGGAAAGACCATCCACAACCGTTGAATTTCTTTGGGAAATTGATTGTGAACCTTTTTGAGGAAATGGCTGATCCATTCTCTGCAACAATCGATAGATTGTAGTTCATGACAAACAAATCCGGACCAAAATCTTCATTTCTGCTGAGGCGAATATAAATGCAATCTTCTCCAAGATGCTTTACGAATGGATGTAACTTTAGAGTCCAAGCTGTTCCCTCCAGTCCATTGGCAGTGAACACTGGACTGATCAATGACTCCCCTTTCCTGTGCCAGCAGTAGCTGAAATTTTCTATGAACCAAAAGAACGTGTATTCTCTCCTTTTATTACTCATGACACCTCACTTTAAACAGCACAAACCTGTGCAGGATCAACACGAAAGTAGAAACAAAATCGCGATGTACGCCTTTCCGTCTTCTGTCGTTTATCTGTTCCGATAGCCACCTGTTTGATAAGCAAGTGATGGCCTTCATGGTTTCTAACTGCGGGGAGATTCCCGTTCTGCTCGTTTCGCTACGTCATTTCCGGAGATAGCATTCGGCATTGCAGAGATCGAATTTCACTGTGTTTATTAGGCTTAAAAGTATTTTAAGACCGGGAGATAAAAAACTACACGCTGTTTTCACAGCAGTTATTACGAAAGTCAAACAAGGGATCAAACAACAAATAAAATATTTTCTGAGAAAGGAAATCAATCATATTTTTCATGAATACCTTCTTTTTCGGTCGGCTAGTCATTTTCAATTTTTACAACAAATAAATAAATAATGAAAGAAAGAAAAAAATAACTCATTTCCATTTTTACTTAACACATGATTAAACTTTTACTTGTATTACAATTTATCTTACCTGTTTCCTGGCACCGTTATTGTTGATTACCGAAAGGTAAACATTCATAAGCGGGAAAAAAAAATAATGGAAGCATTTAATCCGTACACTTAGCCTAGATTTATAGATTACAAAGCCTATATTTGTACATTACCCTAGATTACATACGAAGTATGATGGAATCAATCACGTGACGCCAAAGTTACATGACAATTGTAGATAAGCGCGTAATCTCGCATCGAACTGCACGTTGTCTTATGCTGTGACATCATGTCATTTTTAATGCAGCAAGATGCACAACAGATTCCAAAATTGAGTTCGTGCAGGATATTTTACGCGTATCACGTGGCAGGGGTGTAGTGGACCCGGAACGCACGGGAACGGCGTGCTCTTTTTTTCCCAAGAGAAATAAATAAGAAAAATCGTAAAAACGCCCTTAAAACAACGAGAGTTTGGTCATCCCGGTTAGAGCGTTCTGGCTCTGCTTTTGGAGCGTTCGGATACTGATTTTACGACTACACCACTGCACGTGAGCATGATTCCATTTACAAGCATAATCTCGAAGAAATACAACTATTTTATTTTTTGCTCTTCGTAGTGACATTTCCTTCCTTTTTTTTACTTTTTCGTATATGAAGTATACAAAGATAAAGTATTGTAAACGTCAAAAAATTCGAATTCGAGATTTTGAAGAATCTCCACGTTTTAGACCTCCCCGAGTCCGAAAAATACAATTTTGGAATCATGTCTGTCTGTGAACACGATAACTCGAAAACTATTAGAGCTACGGTGATGAAATTTGGTATGTGATCTTTACACATAATTTGTAGGTTTCTGTCAAATTTTGGACAAAATCCGTCGATCGGAAGTTTGCCTGTCTGTCTGCCTGCGGTCATGCGAGCACTATAACTCAACCAGCGGGAGTGGCCTCCCCTAAACTTTCTCGTATACTTTTCAAACATTTGTCATTTCCCTTCCCCCTGCGTTGATAAAAAGTTCGAACCCACTGTAACCCAGAATGCAATGACTATCAGAAGGTTTTTCATTTTGATTATAGTGATAGTAAAATATTGAGGTGAAGAATCATATTCAAAAAGATACGTATGTATTAAAACTTCTCAATATTTATTTTTTTTATCAAACTCTAGCAATGCAAGTTCCGCGTGCGGAGAAGAAAACAGGAGAATAGCTTGCGCATGCGCAGAGATTGCTTCCAATACGCAAGTAAAACGAGACGCCCTAAATGTTTGCTTCCTTACAACATCTCGCCGCCAGAGTTGGTTTTTGGCAAACTGCCAAGTTTTCGGAGTAACCCTTCTTTGCACATGTGCATAGAGTTGAACAAGTATACTATTATACAGACCGACAGACAGTCAGCCCGTTGACGGATTTGGCCCAAAATTTTATACGGATCTACATTCATGACGATAAAACAGTGTACCAAATTTTATCCATCTAGTCGATATGTGACAGTCGTGAGAGCAAGACTGTCACATATCGACAGTCGTGAGAGAAAGACTGTCACATATCGACAGTCGTGTGAGCAAGACTGTCACATATCGACAGTCGTGAGAGCAAGACTGTCACCTATCGACAGTCGTGAGAGAAAGACTGTCACATATCGACAGTCGTGAGAGAGAAAGACTGTTACATATCGACAGTCGTATCGAGGGTGTCAAACGAAGGATCACGTTACTAAACCAGCGGGAGGAGTCTCCCCTAAACTTTCTCGTATACTTTCTAAGTGGAGATTCTTCAAAATCTCGAGTTCGAATTTTTTGACGATTACAATACTTTCTCTTTGTATACTTCGTATACGAGAAAGTAAAACAAACAAACCTGAAATCAAATATCTGTTGCCACGTTTCAAAAAAATATTACTTTGAAGCTGGTGCGATAAAATAGGCAATGCAATGAATACTAAAGCGAAAATTCTGCTTTGGAATTGAATTCCCAAGAAAATAATTTATACTACCACAACCGTAACAATTTCAAAAGTGCGTGAATAAAAGATTTGCTGAAATAATGAGATCGGTTTGATTTACAACAATAAAAAAATTGTTAACAATTGATGCTTGAAAACATTATTTATTGTTGTAAATAAAATTTACAACAATAACAGATTGCTACCAATACGCATGCGCATGAGAATCGGATTAAAAGAAATTGAATATACAATTTGAACGCCTCTTTTTGACGGATTTGGTCCAAACTTTTATACGGACCTACATTCATAACGATAAAACTGTGTACAAAATTGTATCCATTTAGCTATTCAAGTTTTTGAGTTATAGGGTTCGCATGACTGCGGACATACAGACAGACAGACTTCCCGTTGACGGATTTTGTCCAAAATTTGATAGAAACCTACAAATTATGTTTAAAGACTACATACCAATATTCATCCCCGTAGCTCTAATAGTTCTCGAGTTATCGTGTTCACAGACAGACACACACAGACATAATTCCACAATTGTGTTTTTCGGACTCAGGGAGGTTTAAAACGTGGAGATCCGTCAAAATCTCGAGTTCGAATTTTTTGACGATTACAATACTTTCTCTTTGTATACTTCGTGTACGAGAAAGTAAAAACTTGAATAGATGGATGGATAAAATTTGGTACACAATTTTACAATCATGAATGTAGGTCCGTATAAAAGTTTGGGCCAAATCCGACGAAGGGTTGGCTGGCTGTAGGTATTTATAATCACATACTTGTTTTACTTGCGTACTGGAAGCAATCTCTGCGCATGCGCAAGCTATTCAGCGAAAGCGAGCGAGGTCATTTTCTCCTGTTTTCACTCGCGCACGCCTCGCATTAGCGGAACTTGCTAGAGGTGATAGAAAATAAATATTGCTAAGTTTTAATACATAGGCATCTCTTTGAATATGATTCTTCGCCTAAATAGTTTACAATCACTATAATATACAATGAAAAACCTTCCGATAGCCATCGATTTCTGGGTTACGGTAGATTCGATTTTTTTATCCACGCAGGGGGAGGTGAAATGACAAATTTTTGAGAAGTATATGAGAAAGTTTAGGAGAGAACACTCCCGCTGGTTTTACTTATCCTAGTGTGATGTCAATGTCTTTTTTTTTTCTCCTCCGAGACGAATTGTTTTCACTTATTGTTTAGTGAAGATGATCTTAAATTTCTTTCACTGGCCACCCCTTTTTCAGTGAAAATAACAATAAGGCGACGTATTTTCGGAATTTCTCTTTTGCACTTCGCTATTTAAATCGTCTGGAACAATATTTACAGATGTGTTGCGATTAAGTTTTCTATCTAAAATTTAACATTTTTGTAGATCTTCAGAAGGCCTTTTCGTAATTCTAATAAATTAATAAGAAAGCCGAAATTTCCATTTCATGCAGGCACGTATTTGATTTTATCATCCGCAGCCGGAATTAACGGTGTCAATAACTGATAAAGGAAAATTAATCAATTTTCTGTTAATAGGAATAGATTTAAAAGTTTTTAATAGCCTGATCCTTCATCTTATACAGAAATGATGGTTGACTGAAGCCGAAACTTCGTTAATCCCCACTCGAAGAAGGTCTATGACTAGGGTTGCCATAATTGTCAAGCATTGATAGGGGACTAAGAACGAATATTTAGCACTCTTTAAGTGCTAAATAAATAAAGCATAAAAAATGAATAGGCTAATGGTTTATTTTACTCTGATAAAAAAAATATCAATAAAATTTAAGCATTCGAATAAAATGAACACGTAAAATAATAGTAAAAAAAAGAAGCGAGGCTCATCCTTTTTTAGCCTAGTTATATTCTAAATTCGACTTTACTTTCTTAATTACATCATTTTCTTCTTTCACATAATTATAAAATTGGATGCAAACCATTTTAAAATTACAGTGACGCAGAGTTTAGGGAGAAAACGGGACAAATAGTAATATGGGACTGAGTAATGAAATACGGTGACAGTCCCATACATACGGGAAGTATGGCAACCCTATCTAGGATAATACCTAAAAGGGCACAAAACCATGGCAAACTGATTTCAATGAAGAAAACAAATTCTAGCCAAATGAGCCGAGAGAAATTTGTGAAACATAAATTTTTCTGCCGTTTTTCTGTCCTTTTTCTTAGTCTCTCCCAAGAGCCGGTAATTTTTAAGCTTTAGATACTATTCAATGCAATTTACGGTTCTTCACTATGAAATCACATTCCAATAATAATAAACCAGCGGGAGTGGTCTCCCCTAAACTTTCTCGTATACTCCTAACACATGTAGAGAAAAAAATAAGCTAAAAGGCAGTAAAACGAACAAAAACCCCAAACGCAGTGGAGGAAAAAAATGAGCGAAACGTCATACCACGTTTTCCGAAGGTCGTCCAACGCGGAAGTGGAATTAGAAGCTGGCGTGTTTACCAATAGGGCTGGGTGTAAGATAAAGAAAACGAAATTTGTAATTTGAACGCCTTTTTTTCAACCGATTGACACAAAAATTAGACACAAATCTACCATTAAGGTAAGAAGGCCACATACCAAATTTCATTTAACTAAGTAATTTTTTAAAGAAGTTATTGCGTTCAGAAGTATGCGATTATACAGAAAGACAGTCAACAATTTGACGGATACGGTCCAAAATTTGATACAAACCTACATTCCTGACGATAAAAATGTGTACCAAATTTTATATACCTAGCTATTTAAGTTTGTGAGATATCGCGTTCACATTAACATGACATACATACAGACTTCACGTCGACGGATTTCATCCAAAATTTGATAGAAACCTACAAATTATGTGTAAAGACCACATACAAAATTTTATCCCGTACCTCTAATTGACAGACAGACGACAACTCAAAAATTGTGTTTTTCGGACTCGGGGAGGTAATAAACGTGGAGATTCGTGAAAATCTCGAGTTCGATTTTTTGAAGATTACAATACTTTCTCTTTGTTATACTTCGTATAAGAGAAAGTAAAAATTAAATTTTATTTCATTTTAGCTGCCTGAAATTAGGAATTATAAAAAGCAAAAGTGTTCCGGAAAAATTGATAATTTTTACTTTCTCGTATACGAAGTATACAAAGAGAAAGTATTGTAATCGTCAAAAAATTCGAACTCGAGATTTTGACGAATCTCCACGTTTTAGACCTCCCTGATTCCGAAAAACACAATTTTGGAATTATGTCTGTCTGTGTGTGTGTCTGTGTGTGTGTCTGTATGTGTGTCTGTGTGTGTGTCTGTATGTGTGTCTGTGTGTGTGTCTGTGAACACGATAACTCGAAAACTATTAGAGCTACGGGGATGAAATTTGGTATGTGGTCTTTAAACATACTTTGTAGGTTTCTATCAAATTTTGGGCAAAATCCGTCAACGGGAAGTCTGTCTGTCTGTATGTTCGGGGTCATGCGAACGCTATAACTCAAAAACTTGAAAAGCCAGATGGATAAAATTTTATACACAGTTTTATCGTCATGAATGTAGGTCCGTATAAAATTTTGGGCCAAATCCGTCAAAGGGTTGACTGTCTGTCGGTCTGTATAATCGCATACTTGTTCAGTTTTGAAACTAACTCCCTGCGCATGCCTGCTAGTGGCAATGCCTGTGCAAGGAAGGGACGCTCCGAAACTTGGCAGTTTGCCAAAAACAAATTCTGGAGTAATT
>BGPR01045161.1:0-12408 GCA_013235015.1 Araneus ventricosus | reverse complement strand
CATTAAAGAATTTTGAAAATCCAATTATTCAGGAGGTTTAAAACTTGTAGTTTTTACTTTGTGCCTCTGGTGTTTCATACCGTATATACAGTAAGAAAAAGGAAAATTCGCCGAAAGAATTTGTTTATTTTTCCATTTACTTCATCGCAGTGACGCTGTCTAAATTTAATTTCCTTCATAGAGCTGCTCTTTTATACTTCATGGCACTGTGAATATGATAGTGTAATAAAAACTGAACAAAATATCAGCAATAAAGAAGCGCGCGAGTCCAAATAAACTTTCAATACATTTCGCTATTGTTTATAATTTTTCTTGCTCCTGATTATTTTCATAACCTTTTGCTTGCATAATGTTAGATATAAACATCTGATATACTACTCTGTTTCTATAAATCCATTTATATTAAAATATATGCAAGGTGAATCAAAAAGTTTATGAAAAAATGGCAAATGTAACTGAAGAATACTAAATTAAGTCAGTTTTACCTGCAGATATAAAGGAGGGAATATCATGAGTTTTCGTGCTAAAGAGCATTGTTTGGTCCGAAGTGAATTAGATTAGTACTGTCACCATTATTCTAATGGAAGATAATTCACAAGTAGAATGGAGTTATTCATCGTTACTGAGATCGCAAATGTACATTTCGTGCAAAGGTCAGCTAATGGGAAAAGGCGATTATTGGTTCTTTCGTATCATGAAAGATGTCTATAGACTCTCTCGTTTCACGAACTATTTACACGTAACCACAGAAAATTTTGTGAAACTGTATTTTTCACAACCGACATTGATTATGGTAGTTAATATTTATTTTCAGCAAATATTTGTCGCAAGCATGTGAACTTTTCATGTCAACCACGCGCATATATTTAAATCTTTCTCAATATGAACTTTGCCGAATCCATTAGCTGCCCCATACGCTAAATGAATTCTTATCATCTCAGAAAAGCTACAGAAAACCAAAACTCGCTGCGTCTTATCATTCATAAAAAGGGCCAGAGTTTCAAAATTCGCTTTAGAACAAATAACACCTTTTAGCACGCATACATGACATCGTAGTTTATGTGTTCGTAAGTATAATTGATTCGCTTAATATTACCTGGAAGATCGAAAATTATCTTATCAATAATCCTTTGAAATCATCATTGAAATTAAGAAAGAAAATTCCCTTATCAAACTTAGAAATATTTTGTTAAGAACTTACTTATTTGGATTATTTTTAAATAATTCTTTAATATTCTTCTTACGTTAATGACAGTCTTCAACCCATATTTCCTCATCGGCCTAAAATAGGACAGCATGCATAAGTGTCCTAAAAGTCTGTAAAAATTCTTTTGAATATTGTAATTCAAATTAGAGACCATTTATTATTTAAGAGTCATTTAACTAAATATTTGTCTTTAACGCAAGTATAAATTAATGTTGGATATTTTTTTACCAAATATTTAAAATTGCGATTTTCGTAGAATTTTTTATTACATTTTCAACATTCATGTATTTTAAAGTTTTCAACTCTATGAAAAGCATACATATAAATTTACTGAGGTAATATTCCATACTTTTATACCAGTAAAACAGCATTGTGAAAAAATTAACTAGAAGGTCACTTTTCCTTGCATTTGCGACTGTCCTAAAAATAGGACGATGGTATAATATACAACTACCTAATCCCCATCTGTTAGTAATGGAGATAGTCCTTTTTCCCTCTGTTACATTCTAAACACTGCTTCTTTACAACTAAAGTAGGCGCTTAATAGTCTGTCTGATAGGTGCTCATCATGTACCAGACAGTTAATTATGCTCGAGAAACAGCTCATGAAGTCAGTTTGCGTTTTGAAATTCATCGAAGCAGATCTAGTTTTTTTTTTTGTTTTCGTACGCTTGAATTTTGTTTCTTTTCATAATAAATTTGATGCTAGAATTTTAAAATGCCATGTAAATTTTGTGCAGAAAACAGGTAAAGGTACCAATGTGCATACATTTACAATAAACATATAAACGGAGTTGACTTGTTTTATAACTATGCAGCAGCTTATTTTACTTCAATTCAAGGGGAAAAATTATACCTTCCTTTATTTATTAATGCGTTTAAAAAAGAATGTGTTGCTTCTTGAGAAATCAATCATCTATTTAGTGAAGATTGTTTGAGCCTGCTTGATTATCGAATACATATAACAGTTGCCTATTCGGGAATTTCTATTCCAAGGAAACCATCTTGCAGAAAACCTGGAGTTCAACATGTTAATGAAGATTTTCTAAATCTTTAGAAACAACTTGTTATCGTACAAAACAGTGAAAACCGACAAAGAAGATGCTAGCTGAAATTATGTGCTACAAAACCAACTATCTGCAGAAAACGTAAAGCTAGACTACGCTTAAATGTTTTCCTCTATTCCACTTATGTAAAAACATTTAGCAGTGGATTGTACCATTGTCCTATTTTTAGGACAGATGGAAAAAATAAATGTTTTTTTCATTTTATATGTACATATAGGCTTAAAGAAATACATATTTAAGGTTTAAAAAGATATTAGTTATTTCGATGGTTGTACGATATGGGCTGTTATCAAATTGTAGGAAATTAATGATTAAAAATTCATCTTTATCTAGCTATTGCCTTATTTAGGTTCTTAAAGAATACATATGCCGAATTTTGGAATTTAATCCAGTTAATTAATAATTATTTGGTTAATATTCGAAAACATGACTGTATTATCGCAAATGGTAACTTTTCTCCCCCTAGTTAAGAAAACTCGCATTTTTTCATATTCATCTCAGTTTTTAAATAATTCGTCTTTTTAGCTGCTTCATCCCACATAATAGATTCCTTCGTAGATGCAATGAACTTGCTGCCCGTTTTCTAAATTGAAAAATACTAAAATTTGAAAAAATAATTTGTTTTGAAACAATTGTTCGAACTGTACGGTTAATATTTAGTGAAATGACTAGACCATGCGTAAAGAATCTAATTTTATGCATATTACGTTTCTTAATTTTTATGTACTTTAAATACTTTCGTAAAACATAAATGCAATATTTATACGATTGTTGCACACTGATAACAAAATAATTTTATTTTAAATAAATCAAAAAATATCATTGCTTAATTATTTTTAATTTATAAATATCTTTAGTGACTACTGAATAAAGTAACTCCCTGTAATTTGAAAGTAACTAATGATAAGAGAATTCGTCTTGAATAATATTATTTAAGCAGTTAAGTTTAATTTTGAATGATCTTGTTTAGTTATTAAGGTTGTAAAACATGGCCATACAATTGAAATTGCTCGCTTTGATAAATTAAAGGATTTAATTCTGACATGAGAAACGCTAAAAATTATTACTACTATGTAAAAACTGGAAAGATCAGAAAAACGAGTAGAAAAATTAATGAAAAATGATTGAAGGGGTATCATCATGTTTGCAAAAAGGTATAAAGGAAAAAATTATCAGAAAATAGGGCTAAAAAGGTAGAAATATATGCAAAACATCAAGTGATAATAGATGAATTGAGAGACTGTATTAGAAATATTTATCTCGTTGTTCATGTTGAAATGGCGCAAGCCCATGGACTGTGTAGTAGGGTGGATCGAATTTTTTTTTCCAGAATTTCAAAACCTACCTATGCGGAAAAGATGTTCTATGGTATGGAGATTAAGAGAAAAATAATAAAAAAAATTAATTCAAAATTTAATACTGCCGTATGGGGGTTGAATTTTCAAAAAAAATGGAAAGATACTGAATTTTGATTATACGATTTAAAAAATTATTATTATTAATCAAAACCTACTTAAGCGGAAAAGATGTTCTATGGTATGGAGATTAAGAGAAAAATAATAAAAAAAATTTAATTCAAAATTTAATACTGCCGCAAGGAGGTTGAATTTTCGAAAAAAATGGGAAAATACTTAATTTTGATTATTGATTACACGATTTTAGATTCGAAATAATTGTTTTTTTGCAATATAAATAACCAAAAGTGATGATTGATGAGTAGTGGGTACTAAGTAGTGAGTAGTATAATGTACATTGCAACATTTTATGACTCAGCTCCCTTTCCACACACCGTCAAATCAGTCCGGTTAAACAACTAGAGCAGTAGGCAATCCCATCTTTTTTCTGTCTCCTCCCACCCCTCCATAAGTCGGAAGTGGTACTTCATGGAATCTTCCCCACAGTCACACCTGTAGTAACAAAAGTTTTAGCTGCAGTTAGAATATTGGACCGATTTGGTATTTCCGACCGAGCAGGCGTTGCCATCGTGTCAGCTGCGCTTCAAGATGTGGGCATTATCTGAGAAAGCAATGTTTTGAACGTTGTTGACAGAAATAAAATTTGGCTCGGAGAACAAAGCCAGGAACCACTCTATTGTCTCGGGTCATAAAAGATTATGGCCAGTTTGGTTTATACTTTCATGGGAGAAAAGACAGGACTCTATCAATGGAAGACAACAGAAGAAAAGTCATAATAGAAGAACACATAAACTTGGTAAAAGAATCTGGCTCTGAGTACATCGGCAACGTGTCGGTAAATTTCGGGAGAGCGCAAATTATTGGAAATAACATATATAGTTTTTTGTCATGCGTTGACAATGACATAGATGTAACAAAGTTGGTTGCGACGGAACATCTGTCAACACAGGTGTCAAAGGAGGTATTATACATAACATGGAACTGATCCTGAATCGTCCACTACAATGGTTTGTGTGCCAGTTACACACCAACGAGATTCCACTACGTCATCTTTTCGCGCACGTGGATAGAACCACAACTGGGCCCAGAAGCCTGACTGGCGAAATAAGAAAATCGTTGGCCGGATGCGAGAAGCTATCTGTAGTTTCATCCACGCCAATAGAAAACATGCTATGTGAAGTGACTAACAAGAAAGACTTAAATACTGATCAGCTGTACTTAATGGAAATTTGTGAAGTCATAAACTGCTGGCATTGCAGAGAAAGTCTGTCGAAGATAAATCCTGGAAAAGTTTGCCACTCAAGGTGGCTTAGAATCGCTAGCAGAATTCTCAAGTTCAATGTAGCTCACGAAAATTCATCCGCGGCTTTATTGACATTAACGACATTCATAGCAAAAGTCTATGCGTCTATGTGGTTTAAGATCAAAACGAAACCATAATTAATCTATGAGGCACAGCATTTCCATCAATCAATCGTTCTATCGCGTTATTTCTCGAATGATTTGAAGTATGTCATAGACCCTGTTATTAAAAGAAACTGATTTTTTGGCCATCCAGAAAAGGTCCTGGCATCAATGCTAGCTGACAACAGAAATCACAAAAGGGAATTAGCCATTCGAAGAATTCTGAAAGCACGCAAAGTCACTGCCTACTGCTCTAGTTGTTTAACCGGACTGATTTGACAGTGTGGGGAGGGGAAGCTGAGTCATAAAATGTTGCAATGTACATTATACTACTCACTACTTAGTACTCACTACTCATTAATCATTACTTTTGGTTATTTATATTGCAAAAAAAAACAATTATTTCGAATCTGTAATCGTATAATCAATAATCAAAATTAAGTATTTTTCCAATTTTTTCCCCCTTTCTTTTGTATTAAATTAGAATTAAATTTTTTATTATTTTCTCATTCCATGTCATGAACATCTTTCCGCATATAATAATAATATTTTTTTTAAAATCGTATAATCAAAATTCAATATTTTTCCATTTTTTTCGAAAATTCAACCCCCTTGCGGCAGTATTAAATTTTGAATTTAATTTTTTTTATTATTTTTCTCTTAATCTCCATACCATAGAACATCTTTTCCGCATAGGTAGGTTTTGATTAATAATATTTTTTTTTCTCCATAGAAGAGCGATCCACCCTACTGTGTAGTGTAATAATTTAGTTTAAATGATGTACTCCACAACAAATGTCTCAAATAATGATTTACAAAAATAAACTGTGTCAAAAAACCTTAGTAAAACGGATAGAGAAAAATTGTACAGAGTTATACCGAGTGATATAACTGAAATATCTCTGTCCGTTTAAAAAGCAGATAAAAGCTGAAAAATATTTACGTTCAAACTCTGTTACGTATGCCATGAAATACTCAGATAGTGGAATTTGTCAAATACTTCACTGAAAACTTTTCTCACTTCTGAGTTGAACTTTAGATTATCGTTTTGTGGAAAACTCACTACCTCTTATACCAAGCGATTTTGACGATGAAACAGGAAAAGTGCTTTGCTATATTCTCAAGTAATTCGAGAGTAGAATCTTCAGTTTTTCGCAATCGCTAATTTCTTGTCTTCCATCATTAACTCCCCGTCACACATGGGGTGCCTGATTATGACTGGACAGTAAAACCATCTACCAAGAGATTGAAGCAGAGATAGATGGGATTACTGAAATTCTACTAGTTCATTTGTACAATAGTAAATAGGGGGCTCCTGCGTAAGTATAAATTCTGCCTTCCGACCATCTTCACCTCAACATCGCAGTGGATCCTGAATTTGAATGCCGTACAAAAAGAAAATAGGATTAATGTGAAGAGACCAGTTTCTAGTATCTTCTATCAAATGT
Source organism: Araneus ventricosus (assembly GCA_013235015.1). Lineage (NCBI taxonomy): Eukaryota > Metazoa > Arthropoda > Arachnida > Araneae > Araneidae > Araneus > Araneus ventricosus. The sequence goes on along the minus strand of BGPR01045161.1, from coordinate 5,867 downwards.
CTTTATTAGTTTGGCTATTTAGCAAACTCTTTTCAGCACGTAGAGGATATTCTGCCTTGATTTGTGAAAAGAAAAAGAAACCATTATACGTTGAGATTTTTACAATACAAATTATCAAACTAGAAATATTGAATTTCGTCTAATCAAAAATGCTTCAATATGAAATTACAGCTATAGCAATGAAGAATAATGTACTAAAAAGAACTTAACTGAATTCAGTCCAGAAATCATTTCATGAGTTTGCTTTCAAAATAATAATGGGTTAAGAAAAAGTTCCCAATCCTTGCAATTTAAAAAGAAACAAAATTGGCATGGATATTATTTTACAAAATTTATTGTTTCTTCATAATAAAATTGCATGTTCCTTGCCATGTTTTTCAACTGCTTCAATATAGCTAACATAATATGGATTTTTCATAATATTTAAAAAATAAAGATGTAATAAATTTCTATAAGTTGAGAATAAAAACATTTTAACAGTTAAAAAAGTCCTTTATGCTAAAGATTGACTTTAATATCACTAAAAGCCTTCATCAATGAAACCGTCTTGTTTATTTTATTGCATCTCCATTATCGTGAAGTGAGGGTCATTTATGATCAACTGAATTTTCATATAGACAGTGACTTCCTTTTATTTTGAAACTCTACTTATAAAAAAAATCCATCATCCCACTTGATTAAAAATTTTCCCTTGCTGTTTACAATATAAACTTGCTTTGCATTTTCCTCTAGTCATGTTAACATTTATTTTTTGATCGACTACTTAAAAAATATAGTCAGGGTCAAAAATATGTCTCACAGATTTCCGATTTATTCTAATGAAACTAGTTTATCTTCATAGCAGATAGTTCTTTTAGAATTTCGTCGTAAATTGATTTCAGCAAATTCGGAAATCGTAAAACAACTGTTTGAAAAACGGAAAGAAAACTGATTCCTGATATGATTGTGATAATTCTTTGGTAAAAGATTTGTATAAACTGACTTACAATTTTTTTTTTTAATTTAAGAAGAGTCTCTCATCCATTAATTATAAATTTTGAGATTTATTTCAAGTTGCTGTCGTGTTGGTGAAAAATGAAAGTCATCTGATGAATTTTATTATAATTATTTAATGCAAAAAATACTCACTGATTTTGTACAAAGGGTTTTTAAACTTATTTGTACATTTTTTAAAAAATTTATTAAACTATTAATACCACCTTTTTTATTAGAAATTTAGTTAATACTTTAATTGCTAATTTTAAAAATAAAACAAAGCAAAAATATGTATAAAAATAGAAAATTTTTAATTTCAGATCCATTTATCCCATATTTTCGAATAAAAATTAGAAAATAGGCTAAAATAATATTGGATATGCATCAGAAGTCTTTTATTGTTTTGCAGAAATGTTTATAATTGTTATTGATAGTTATTGTGAATATAAAGCCAATTTAATAAAACTAATGAGTTGGTAATGTTCAATTTTATAGTAGATAATAATTTAAATCAATATTTATCTATGAAACCCTAAAATTTCCTCACATGTATCATAATAACACGCTGTGAATTTTATGTCAGACTGTTGTCACATTTTTTCAACCTGATAGTCTAAATATATTTATCAGGATATAGCATGGGAAATGTAGTTGACTCAAATTTTCTCAATTGACGGATATTTTTAAAACTTTAATCTTCGAACAGTAATCGCCGAACTTCAATTTTAATTATGTACATAATTTATAAGTACACATGGTTATTCTGGATATTCAAAGTTCATACAATTCAATATAACTTAGATTAGAGTTCAAAAATATCAATATTTGGTGAAGCCCTCACCATTTTTTCCACTAAGAGAACAAAAGCAATTTAGCTCTTACAATGATTAAATCTTTCTGAATATCAACAGAAGTGAACTGCAAATTCTAAGATGCTCTATATATCTGGTTTACAAATTATGAAACAAAAATTATGCTATGTTTCACTCATAAGCAGCAAGATTTTATTTACTACAAATGCTCATATATTTTCTAATATTCAAAGTATTTACATCATATTGTAATACAAAGCGTTTCAAACATATTTTCGCGTATTATGTAAGTCCTGTACTATTGGTTGTTATAAGCAAAGTACATGCTGTAAAATTTGGGATTTTTTTCGAGAAAAAACCCAATATATCTTGCGAATATTCGTGCTATTTTTACCAAAGCACATGTAGATATTGTGCGCATCAAACAAAACCACTGATGAAAATTTCAACATATTCTCAGCTTTCTGTGAAATAGAATGAGTCGAAATATCTTTTCGCCTTCATTACTTTCTGTTCGCCCCCCCCACCCATAAATACCCTCGTGGCCAAATTTTCACTATAAAGTGCGAGTCCGACGATTGTGTGTCCCACGACTCTCCGCAATAGATTGCGAATCATTGTATCCATCTTAACTCCAAAATTTTCGCATCTTAAGAATGTTGCTTAACTTTTCGACACCAATGTATGTTCCCAATCTTAATTTTTTTTACCAGATTTGTCAGAGAATAATTCTGGATAAGTGATCCATAAGAATCATCTTAATAATTAAAAATAGTTCTAAATTTTATAGAATGTAATAATTGTTTGAGAATAAATTTTTAATTGAGAATAAATTTTTTGGCAGTTGAAAATATGCTACCAAATATATCAATTCGATACAAATATATGAGCATTGCTACTTACTAGCATAGTTAGAGTTAGGAATTTATGAGTGGAAATCAAATTTAATAAAATGAATGCCTGTTTGTAGACAACTTTAATTAGAATACACAACATGAAGCTAATGGAAAGCAATCCTAGGACCAATCCATTAGCACAGGATAGCCTAGGCCATCCTGTGCAAATGATAATTGGCCGATGCGAAGCAGCCCAGCTAAGCACAAGAAGCACCAGATACTGGCAACTGACTCTTTCATATCAAGATCCACAGGTTTCCCCGTGGTGATCTGTGCACCCAAAGCGCAAAATATCCTATCAACCGAAATAATGGAAAAACTCAACATATTGTTCTGAAGTTTCTATTAGATGACTTATTTAGCTACTATTCACTTGATATATTTATCCCTCTTTTAGACTTGGCAATGTAGTATCCTGTAGAAAGTGATTAATTTGGGACAGATCATGTTGACTTTTCATGATATCCGATATACCGGTGAAGGTATTCTTCATTCATTATTAACCCTTTGAACGGCTCAAATATTTCAGCTGAATGCTTTGAAATGGACTCTGTAGCTAGATGGTGTACGCAAATTGCCTCAAGATTTTATCTCCATGAGCGTGAAAAAGGCAGAGATTTTTCCTTCCCTCTGCCTATTGTTCCGTATAACAGAGTGTCATCTTCCCCACTGCCGTGGCTTAACAGGAGGGTAGACCATTCAAACTTATAAATCAGCTACTGATGGTATGTTGCCTTGTGGTTTTCAACGCAAGAGCTTCATCTGATTTGAAAACGATTCTGTTTCAAGTCTAAGCTTTTGGGAATGTAGAATTTTCATATTCTTATTTTTAATAAATATAGAAAAATTTTCTTCATAAATGATTTGATAATTATCATCTAATGTCATTTCTAGTTAATAATTCTTTCTGCTTTCAATCAAAGAATTTTACTTCAGTTTCTTTTTCATTTTTTTTAGTATTAGCTTTTAATATTTTGTATATGCCTCTGATTAAAATAATATATTTTTAAAAAATGTTATTTCTTAATAATACGATAATAAGTACAAATTCTGCATTCAGTTAGAGAATGTAAAATGAATTTGTTGTCTTCAAGAATTAAATAAAAAGTTTGTATAATTTTCTGCTTCAAGAAGATTCGTGTTTTCATTTCATTTTTGCTTTTAAGATATTGAAAAAAATAGCCTTTTAATCAATGGTAGATAAAACACCATATAAGTTTGAAAAAAATTCTTCTGAAATAATCAAGGAAAGTGCGAGATAATAAGATTTTAAACTAAATTTAACACTAAAATAGAAAATATGCTAAAATTCCGGTACATGCGTAACCTTGATCAAAATTAATATTTTCTGTTTTAACGTCTAAATATTTCCAATATCAGTTTTATTTTATTTATAGACTTGATAAATTCCGAGTAAAACTAGTTGATGTACCTAGTCTCGAGACCCAAATATTTTCATAAGTCCATTTTAGTATTCTTGAGCAAGAACATAATTTAATTGATGAAATAATATGAAGAAAATATTATAGATTTTCCCGAATTTCAAAAGCTCAAATCGTTTAAGCGATCATAGTGATTTTTTGCTTGAGAAAGATACTTGCTTATATTTTTTAAAAAAAAACGTTTATTCAGACATAAATTTTTTTTAATCACAAATTTTGTTACGACAGACATTTATCCCTTCCAGGGCGGGTGCTGAAGCACCTTTTAAGAATTTTTTCCATCCATTTCGGTGATGCACCACCAAATAATTTTCTATTGATTATTATTTTTCAATTGATTTCAGTGGGAAAATCAGTTTTCTTTTCTCATGTTATACGCGAACAAATTTTTCTTTCTCAAAGGAAAAATTCCTTCTTTCAACAATTTCAAAAAAATAGGCTTTTGCAGTCAAAGGTAATACTTTTTTTGACTCTCCTCATTCAAAATTAGAAAATAAAAGACTTAAGAAGATAGTTTTACATCATTTCAGTTAATTCAATTTATTTCATTGATGATCACGCGCAATTAGGAGTTAACACGAATTTTTTCTTGAAGAGGTTAATATATCATGTTTCTGCAACGCTTCAAAGCATGTCTATCAAGTGGTAAAGCTGGGCGTGCAATTGACTTGCGGTGCCTGTGAAAATATCAGCCAAAGTAATTTTTGCCTTTTGTATTTATTACATTTCACACATGGTTAATAAGACCTGAAAAAACTACATTAAAATAATAAATATTTTATAAAGTAAATATTTTAATCTACACAAAAATCGTTAATAAATCAAGCAAAATAATTGCTTCTATATAAAATTTGAGTATTCAAACTTAAAAAATAAAATATAATATATGATTTTTGTTTCATTTTGTTATAAGTCTTATACCATATGACAGTTAATATCATTATAATTTAGATTTTGGATTTAATGCGGATTCGATAGATAAAATATCTAATCAAACAAATTGACTCTAATGCTAGATCTCAAGTAATTTTTTTTTATTTTTTAATCTTGAGGGAAGATTTTTTTCTAGTGCGTTGTAGCTATATATGATAACTCATAAACTGAGGATTGTTGGATACCACATTTAAATAAGAATTTTTTTAAAATAAATGTGTAAATATTTGATATTGTGACCTGAAAGGTAAAACGAAGACAAATTTTGGATTCTTAAAAATGAAGACTTCAATCTGTTGCACCTCTAAAAAAGGGCGATGTGGTCCTTCAGTGCGTGGCATCTTCCCCCTCCAATTGTCTCTGAATTCAAGCATCTTTCTAAAAAAACATAAAATTCCTCCCATTATTTTTTTGCAAATTCATGGTTGTAGAAAATGTGTAGTGTTCCCTGATTTTATGAAGAGTATAGTAAAAATTGTTCAGTTTCTCACTTTCAGTGCTAAATTAAAATTATAAAATGAGAAATAGTTTCATTGGAGTTTCGTAAAACATGGAAGCTAAACAAAAAAACAACTTTGTACTCTTGCAGTCAATTGAACAGAAAATTAACTCCTTTCAATTTTTCTCTGTCGATTTAAGTTGCTAAAGCACCATTATTCTTGTATTGAAATAAAATATTATGTCACCGTAAGGATGGGATTTTCTTCAGATTTTGATTATCAGATGTATTTAAAGGTTGAAAACTCATTATTTCTAGCGTATTAAAAAGTAAGTTCTAAGCTCATCTGTTTCTTCATTAACAAACAGCT
>BGPR01045159.1:0-12408 GCA_013235015.1 Araneus ventricosus | reverse complement strand
CCTGTTCCCGAGGAAACGAGCAGAAAGCCGCAGTTACTGTATGCAGTGATGAACTTTGAGAACATTACGTTTTCATCGGCAACAAGAGTGTTTCTGGAACCCGGAGATGTCATTGTGAAAATTCAAACGCCGCCTTCCCGAGTGTTTTTTGTGAAAGGGGAGGAAGACGGAATGTATTGGATTAATAATCACAGGAACTAATAAACGTATTGTAAATTTTAAAGATGCAATTGGCTGGGAATGAGAAGTTTTCAGCAGAGAAAGAACACATCATCATTAAAAAAAATTTTTTTTTTAGTTGTTCCTCTGCTTTATCTTCTTACAGACTGTAACAGTATTTCAATTGCTCTTACAGCAGTGTCTTGTTTTTACGTCATTTGTTCAAGATACATATTCCCAATCTTGTCGTTAGTTTTCCCAATCTTGAACGTTAAAAACCTATTGCCCAATCTTGAAAACGACTTGGAACGTAACCAGTTCAAACCGGTTTGTTTCAGCAGTGTCTTGTTTTTAAGATACATATTTTCCAACCTTGTCGTTAGTTTTCCCAATCTTGAACGTTAAACACCTATTGCCCAATCTTGGAAAACGACTTGGAACGTAACAGTTCAAACCGGTTTGTTTCCCCGCTTTTACTTCCGGGTAGCAGAGTATAAAACGACGCACTCGCCACACGCTCTTCACTCGTTGCAGAGACCGCATTACTGCTTAGTGCTTCAACTACCATGGATGCCTTTCCTACCGAAACTTCTCAACGTTTGGTGGCCGTGCCGCAGCAAAACGGCAAGTGGGATGCATTTGAAAGCTTGATGGATCAGGGTCGAGTGCAAGCCTTCATACCTTACCTGGATTTGGCTACAAGCAGAATTTTTCATCACCCGGTGCAGAACTGGAGTTCAAATTCTCTTTACCGGGACAACTTCAAGCGGTGCGTGTTGGAGTCTGCGAATGTTCCTTTTTTTGAGGCCGGCCGAGTCAATTTCAGAAAGGTTTGCAAGAAGCTGAGATCAAACCCGACGCAGACTAAACAGAACTCGGACCAAAGGATAAGCTTCAAGATGGACAATTTGTTTGTCGTCAAGCAGTATTTTACCTTTGGTTTTTGGACTGTGCCTCCCGGAGTGGGACACGTCTTTCAGACGTCTGCTGCGCCCATGCTCGTGTTCCATTTCAACGAGCAGAGGGCTCTGGATGCTATGAAAGACGTTTACACGCCAAAGTTCAGAAAGATGCGCCGCAGCCTGGTGGAACGGGATGAATATTTGTACGACCGATACGTGTTGAGACCTCGTTCCACCTACGTCGTTCCTTCCGGGATCAATTATTTGATCCTGACGGTGCAAAAGACTTTGTTTGCCGTGGACTTGATGAACTTTGAAAGTGTTAGGGAATTCACCGATTTCAGGACGCACTCGTCTTTTAAATTGGACGAGTACGACCTGCCCCGCCAAGCCCGAAAGGACCCAAGATGATACGTCGTGAGGACAGAGTTGGGCAGTACACAACCACCAACAAGTACCACATAGAAAATATTAGGAAATTATTTCGAAAAGTGAAAGCTGAAATGTATCCACTGATATGCAACAAGTCCTATATCTCAATGGAAAACATAATCCTCTCTATACATTCTTTCTAAGGTCACCAATAATCTCTAGTGTAAAGATCAGCAACTTACACACACAGGATTCGAAGCCTTAAAGGACTTCACTGCAAATAAAATTTCGCAAATGCGATAAATGCCATGACAAAGGGTATTGATGCTCTGCAGAGAAGTCTTGTGGGGCTCCAATGCAGAGTATTTATTTTTAAGGATTTTAAAGTCAGAAAAAATGCCGTTTTCATCATCTTACTGAATCTTAAAAATTGCGCAGGTGTATCTCCCTTCCTGGAAAATTTTATTCATGGAATTGAATATATTTTCAGACTTATTTGCATTCAAGTAAAGAAGACCTCAGATGATGAATTATCATAGGATTTAGTCTATTCCACAGTCCTCTCGTCTTCGGGAACTTCCTTAAGCAAGTTTCTTGAAGCTTTTCTCACCAAATAAACAAAATAAATACAAACATATAATTCTTCAGAACACATGTCTTCCTGTTTGTTTCGAGATTTATAATACAGATAATAGAAATTTAAATTAAAAGGAAAATAAATCAAAAGAAACAAAAGTAAACAATAATAATAATGAAAAATAATGAAAATAATAAACGTTTTTGCGCGCAAACGCAGCAGCAAAAAGTAAATGCTTCAACAGAAATTTTTAAAAATATAACACAACAAAAACTATAGAATAAAATACCAAAGATTCTCTAATACTTAGAACACTTTAATTAGAAACTATTCAAAATGGAAAGGGATTAAAATGGCGCACTCATCAGAAACCATTTTTAGTTCAAAACGAACAAAATTTTCTATAGAAAGGAATGACAAAAAGTCCAAATTTATTCCTTCCTGTGGTCTGAATTTTGTCGGGCCACCAAATAAAGAACATAAATCCAAAAAATTACCAAATCCATATTCAGAAGAAAGAGATAAAGATATTTACCTTATTTCAAAATCAATCCAAGCAGAAAAAGAACGCTAAAGATGAAAAACTGTCGTCGATCTAAAAATTAGCCAGTAACTCAATCTATGAAGAAATATTCGAACTATTTCGCATGAGAACAAAATCGATTTTTGATTAAGAGATCAAGTTTAAGGAAACCATATGGGTATCCGTTATCCTTTAAGTTATTATTTAAATTATCTAAGGCTTTAACTAAATTAGAGTTGTTATTACAAATGTGTTTAATCCTATTAATATGAGAAAAAATAGAGTTCTTTATTATTTTAAAATGAAGACTTGTCTGAAAGTTGAAAAGTGAAATAGCCTTGAAATTAAATTCTTTCCTCTTGTCAAATATTCCAACTAAAATATCTGAATCAGACCAGTGGAAGGAATAAATTTTGACTTTTTGTCATTCCTTTCTACAGAAAATTTTGTTCTTTTTGAACTAAAAATGTGGTGTGATGAGCGCGCCATTTTAGTTCCTTTCCATTTTTAATAATTTCTAATTAAAGTGTTCTAAATATTAGAGAATCTTTGGTTTTTTTATTCTATAGTTTTTGTTGCGTTATTTTTTTAAAAATTTCTGTTGAAACAATTACTTTTTGCTGCTGCGTTTGCGCGCAAAAACGTTTATTGTTTTCATTATTTTTCATTATTATTATTGTTTACTTTTGTTTCTTTTAATTTATTTTCCTTTTAATTTAAATTTCTGTTATTTGTTTTTGTATTTTATTATATTCGGCTGTATATGCGCCTTTCTATTTAATGCAAAATATGTTTTTATTTTAATTTATTTAAATTAAATTAATCAATTTTGCTAAATTTTATGAATTGTAACTATTATTTATAATACAGAATCATATTAGAGAGATGCCAAAGGGACATGCTTTATAACTGACCACTGCTTTCTTTTCTTGTTACAACTGCATTATAGAATACTAGTCTCATAAAAATCGAAATCTATCAGCTCCCAACGAAAACAAAATAAAAGTAATTAAAAACGTTAAGAGAGGAGAAAATCATGTAGTGTGAGGACCAATGTCACATCAGCGAAAATGAGAATTCACTCACTTTTCTCTATGTTTATTGTTATCGAGGACGGAGATGCTGTTTCCAGCCAGCGAACTGTCAAATGATCAATAATATCAATTAACTAATTGATTAAAAAACAAAATGAAGTCAGTTAAAAGTTAATAGATTGTATAAAATAATTGATAATTCGAATAGGAAAATTAAATCAATAAATTAGATGATTAGAGAAATTAGGGAAATGAAATTAAAGCTTTAACACTTAGAAGTTCGATTTTTAAAAATTAATTTTAAAATGCTTTTTGAATTTCATTTCTGGAATAAAACATGGGAAAAATACTTTAATAAATTCTATTTTGTTTTAAGTATGACTTACCTATGACACTGGACTTTATTTCAGAAAAAAAAATTCCCTTACAAACAAATCCCATACACAAAAGTAAAAGAATCTGAAAAGAAGACACACCCCACAAATATAATTCAGAAAAATAACGCTGCAGAAATCTTTGAAACATTGAGATAGTTTAAAGAATTCCCTATACCTCTTGATATTACTAGAAGAGTTAACGCATTTCTTGGCAATCAAGAGAAAATTCTAATTTTCTTAAAACTTTACACAGGTTGACTTCTTTCAAAATTTCAAAGAAAATTTTCCATTTCTAGATTCCACCCAATTGTCCTTCTACGGCTTCCTCTGATTGGTCAATCACTGAGTATCCTCTCAACCTCACCACTTCAGACGAATTTATAAGTACCAGTCGGCTGGAGGTTTGCGCTTCTACTTTACGTCTCTCTTATTTTAGAGCAAGGCAATCCTATTTAGGAGCAGGAGATCTATATGTTTGGAAAGTTCATTCTCGATACATTTAGCGATTCTTCCTTGCTTAAAATAAAACTGCTGAATATTTCTCCTTGATAATTTCTTTTTTATTGTAATTTTGACTGTAGTTATAGTTTTCTTAGTAAAATATTTGTTATTGTTTCTGCGATTGAAATTTCAAAAACATTTACTTTCTTCCATGCACAACATTTATTGTATGCCTAGAATAAGATCTATCTAAAAAGAAAACCATGTTATTTAAAGGGTGGGAATTATTTGCACTTTAATTTGGATGAAATTCACTTTGATAAAAATAATTTGCACTCATAACAAATATATTGCACGCGAAAAGAAATTATTCCACTATAATTAAATTTATTCAGCATGAAAAAAAATGTTTGAACTTTGAACAAATATAATGCACTGAAGAAAAAATATTATAACTCGCATTAATTACTTTCCACTATAAAACAGATGTTTCCACTTTGAATAAACTAAACACAGCGCAGTTTTTGCAGCCGGCAACATAGAATTGGTTGGAGTGTTGCCAATATGGGTAATCATCCCTGTTTGTGGGGATTTATCATCTCAGAAGGGAAAAAGTCCGAGAATAAGCCAAAGTCGGAAATCTAAACCGCCAAATTAGTAACACAGGTTGATTGATAATATTGTTCTGCGCCGTACATTGCCGCGACTTGTGCGTGTGCGGGGTGCATCGTTGCTTCTCTATAGGGGTGTAGTGGAGCCGGAACACTGTTCTGACGCTGCTTTTTAATAAAATAAACAAGAAAATTTAGAAATAAACAAGAAAAAATTGTGAAAATGTCCTTAAAACAGCGCGATTTTTGTCACCCATGTTAGAGCGTCTCGGCACTGCTTATTTTGCGACAATATCACTGTTTCTATACCTCTTTCTTGTATCTTTTCAAACTGAAGTGAGGCCCCGGTGGCCTAGAATGTCCATGTTCGAAACCCGATTCCAATAAAGATCCGTCGTGTATTGGACCTGTTGCACGTCAAATCATACGTATAGAGTCAAACGTCCTCCCGCTGCTGGTGTGGTGCGGAAGTTTGGAGAGGGGGTACCAGCTCAGGTTTTGTCCTTGTCATCTGCCAACGGTTGAAAATGACGAGGTCAGTCCCAAAATAGCCCCATTTTGGTTCAAAAATAGGACATTAATTAAAATAAATTAATGAACAAAACTCAAAGCAACAGCACTTTTGAAGGTATGAATTTAAATCCATTGTGTTTAGTTTAGTTATATTAACGACCCGATTTGGAACAACACGAGGACTACTTTTGCACGGACCTACTAATTTTCAAACGCGGTCAGGTGGCGAGGACGATACCTGAGCTGGCACGCCCTATCCAAACTTTCGCACCACACCAGCGTAAAAACCATTTAATTGTGTGAAAAACTTATTCCATACAATAAATGAAACTGAATGGAATCTTAAAATTTTATTGACTGTTGCCAGCAGTGTAATAACTAATAGCTTCAAAGCTGCTCTTGGCCTTCCCTTCCGACGATTGACCTGCTATTTGCATGTAGTAAAAACTATTGATGGCAAACTGCGTGGCATTAAAGACAAAGATGAAAAAAATTATATTAAATGTCTTCATTTATGGTCTGATGACGATACCTTCAAAATAGTTAGTGTATTATTTTTTTAAAGAAATGAAAGGAAAAAAAATATGTGAATATCACAATATTCACAGAATACTCTAAATCGGATAGCTTACCAGAAATCGTTATTGATATATAGGTGCTAGGAATTATTTTCCTTTTACCATTAATGGATTAGAGGCAACCAATGCAGTGATAAAAAAGGAACATACATTTCGTGAACACCTCCCTGTTGGTCAGTTCCTTGTGTTTAAAAATGCGATTGTGAAAAAAATTGTCAAATGAACGTGATCCGGTTAACCCGAATTACATACCATTTTACATGAAACCGTATGTAAAATGGTTTGCATGTCCCCACAAATATTTTGACAAAACCAAATCAGTGGGAAAAATTAGAAGTCAAAATTTTAGAAGAAAGAAACGGAAACCAATCTGTTTTTTATTTGCCATCTTTTACAGATGAAACAGAATATAAAAGTATAAGTGACCCATTCACATGAGAAAGGGAATATATATAATAATATATATAAGGGTCTCATATGTGTGGCCCTCATATGATGAATATAAAACTGAATACAATAAATGTGTATGGAAAGTGACAGTATCTTCCCCTGGCAGTAACGGTTCTGTTTCCACATACTCTTGTCCTGTTTTTGCAAAAACACATATTCGTAAACATTGCTTAGGAATCTTAATACGTATGGGGCAGGAGAAAGCGTCAAACGAATCTAAATGTTTACCTATTGGGCAGAAACGTAAAAGAGGTCGGCCCACTGAAGCCAAGAATGCTCTTTCAATATAATAAGTATTGTTTAGAATTATATTATTTTTTTATAATTTCTGTATTCTTAATTATGTTTGTTTATTTTGTACCAAAAGTAACTTTCACTCGTGCTATATACATTTTTAAATCTTTTTCATTTTTTGTAATAAACTTTTTTATAATATCTATATTTTTATTTATTTTTTGAGTAAGCAGTCGGCCCAATTAAAAATTTTTGAAACTTTTCCATAAAAATTGATTTTGAGTGCAAAGCATTCGAATTATAGCTCAACGTATTCGAATTATAGCGCAACGTATTCGAATTATAGTGAAAAGTATTCGAATTATAGTGCAGAGTAACCGAATTATTGTGCAAAGAATTCGAATTATAGTGCAAAGAATTCGAATTATAGTGCAAAGTATCCGAATTATAGTTCCATGTACCAAGTGCATACTATCTAAATTGAAGTGCAATTATATATTTCCCTTATTTAAATTACGTCCTCATCACGTTCCGATGAAGTATTTGTAGAGGTTCCATCGTGGGTTGCCACGTTCGTGGGAGAGACAGTCGTTATGGACACCACAGTTCGAACTCTTACCTAATTACACTCTCCATTGCATCAGAAGTGATTTAAAAATGTCAGACGACAAAATGCGAACGTAGAAGACAGCGCAATAATGACAATTCAATTAAGACTTCAATATATTTAATAAGTAAACAATAAAGCTTACAGAAGAGAAATAATTTCTACATCATTCCACCGCGAGCTGGTAGAATGTAAAAGAAAGAAAAGGGGGGTTGAACACATGCAAGAACGCCTTTAAATATTGAACAACATGAAACTGCTACTTCAATATTGGTTCAAGACAATACCTCATAGTAAAAGTTGTGCGATCACTTATGCAGATTCCACTAGCATGACGTAGCCTATGAAGACTATACAGTACTCCGCCCACAGTCATGAATGCAGTTAAATCTTCAAACGAGCAACCTGCAGTGAACATCTTCCGAACCGAATGATGACATAGAAATTCTGGTAATTATGAAGAGGACGTGGAGAAGGAACCATTGAAAAAAGTTCGACAGGAAACAGATGCGCTGGTTTCCACCTGTTGATTGATATGGTAACCGGACTATCATCAATCTCCACTTTAAGAGTCCTCGATAGAAGCACGTAAAGACCATCATAAGTTTGTTCTAAAAACTTGCGGATTCTATTGATCCGCAGGAAGATATAAGCTGCCTTGAATATATCGCTACTGACAAAAACTGGACAGGAACAATGAGAGTAAGCCGGAATTGATTTCAATAAATGCACATGTCGCCTCAACTTCTGCAGAAAACGGCGATGTTGGGGTTGTAACAGATGCACATGAAAAGACCTCTCCTGGCAGCTTCAAAGTAGTTCCTTAGAGCAATTCTGCAGAAGATTTCCTTAAGCCTCTCTTCTTTAAAACTTGTGCGGTTGCCAAAGGGAAACGGGGCATTCAACCAGCTTTGGAAAGGTGCATCATCTAAGCACTTTTAAGTAGTCGATAAAATCGTTCAGCTGTGGCGTAGTGAATAGGACTTCCTTGCTCGCAGCATCCACATTTATCCTCTGATCGTAGTCGGAATCTGTTTATATAAGTGGGGAAGGTTACTTACCCTGTTATAAAGAGAATTTCATCGGAATGCCCAAATTATTATTACGAATAATTGGATTATTACGAATTTTTGGAAATATTTTATAAAACTGTTGGTCGGTATTTAATCTGTCCCATTTATTCTGACATCTGTTTATTAAAATTCCCTCTCCGTCTTCTTCAAAGCCCTATGTACTGAGGTGTTCCCCTTTTTAAATTACTGCGTAATAAGATAGCGGGGTTGTTTTTGTTATGATAGTCTATTGTTCTTTGTAAAGCCAAATTACGAGCTTCGTGAACAGGTTCATAATAACTATTTTGACCAATAGGGGAATCATAAGGTAATGTACCAAGCAACAAGTAGACAGGTGGATATTTGGTTATTCAATGGGGAGTTAACTAATACTCATTAGTAGCACTTTCTAATAATTTAGTCCAAGGAACTTTAGTGGAAGTGGAATTAATTTTACATTTAAGCCTAGTTACTAATGATTGATTAACACGTTCAACTTTGCCATTCGTTTGTGGGTGATGGGCCGTGGTTAAAAGATGTTTAGCATTATAATTTCTTAGGAATTTTTTAAATCTAGAATAAGTAAATGCAGCATTTCTATCAGTTAAAATAATTTTACAGGGACTTAAATTTGTAAAATTTGTTTTTGAATATAAATGTAAGTTTCAGAGTTTTCATTTTTTGAAGGAAAAGCCCAAACATGTCTTGTTGCGCGGTTAATCACAATATGAAGAAATTTTTTTGTTGAGTTGTAATAAATGAAACCCCAAACAATATCTACAAAAATACATTTCAAACGTATACTAGTAGGAGGTACTTGTTGGAGTAGGCCAAATCTTTTTTGTTTTTGCTTTTTGTTTTGACAAACAGAGCAATGTTTAACAAATTCAGTTATATCAGAGGTAATATTAGGCCAATAATACTGAGGAGTAATTAAATTTAACATTTTTTGGACACCAGGATGACCAAATCGTTCATTAGCTTGATTTAACAATTTAAGCCTTAATGAAATTGGCACAACTATTTTGTACTAATCTCTCTTTTTTATTACTATTACATCTTTAACTTCATGGTACTTAGGTCCACAGAGATTATTATTTTTTTTTTTGAATTTTTATTTCATTTATGTCTAACAATTGTACTGAATGTTGAAGATGGTGAGAAACTGGATTCCTAGATAACATATATGTTTCAATGTTAGTGCAACCTTTTTGATATTTAATTTCATATTCAAACATACTTAACTTTAATGACCAGAGGAATAACCTAACTTTTAAGTTTTTAACATTTTTGAGCCAAACAAGAGCCGCATGATCTGTATGAATGACAAATTTTTGGCCATGGAGTTAATAGTAAAATTTATCCAAAGCCTCAACTATTGCAAGACAGTCTAACTCATTTATAGCATAATATTTTTCATAGTCTCTTAAATTTCTAGAATGATAAGCTATTCGATGTAAAACATCAGAGGCATCAAATTGTTTGTTTCAAAACAGCTCCAACACTTTTTTGTGATGCATCGACCAATCATGACAAGTTACATCAGGTTTATATAAATTTAAAACGGTTTAGTCGTTAGGGTTTCGTTAAGTTTCTCAAATGCATCCAGACATTCATTTGTCCAGTTAAATTTTACATCTTTTTCAAAAGTTGATTTAATGGGTATCTAAGTTTAGCATCTAGAGGATTAAATTTATTGTATACATTTACAGAACCTAAGAACCTTTGAAGTTCTTTAACATTAGTGGGTGATTGCAACTTTTTGATAGTTTCAAAATTAGCATTATTAGGAGAAACTTTACCTAGTTCATTTTCTTAACCCAAAAAAGCTCATTTTAGTTTGGGCGAAAACACATTTGGATAGTTACAATTTAATGTTTTCGTTTTCACATATTTCAAAGATTTTTTAAGATGTTTCCAATGTTCTAGTTGAGATGAAGCGTACACAATGATATCATCGAAATAATTGCAAGCAAAATCAATTTTATAATTAGTTAATATTCTTCGAATTAATCTATTAAAAATTGCGGGATGCCAAATGGTAATCTGCACCACTCATATAAGGAAAAATTTGTGCAGAAAGATAGTTTTTCAGTATCTTTAGGGTGAATGGGCACATGCCAATACCCAGAAGCCAAATTCAAAGAGGAATAAATTTTGGCTTTTGACAATTTGTCTAGTAGACTATCCATGAGGGGTAAGGGTTCAGAGTCTGATTTGCATAGAGCATTTAGTTATCTGAAATCTATGGATAACCGAGTCTTTTTACCCTCATCGCGTTTAAAAGCTAAAGTTACAGGTGATGAATAGGGACTATTACTTTCTTTAACCCTCTGAGTGTTTCACACGTATTTCTACGTTGACCTTGGACAACCCCAAAATCGTTAAACACGCATTTCAACGTGTGGTCGAAAACACCCCGAAATCGGTTTGTACTGAATTTTACGTTCATTGTGAACTGTCTCTAAAGTGTAACACACGTACTTTTCCGAATTTCTTACCCCCTTTCTTGGTTTGACATCTTGATTGATTATCCGGGGAGAGCACAGGTCAACACAATGAAGACTGATAAGGATGTACTTACTGCAAATTGGAGATGGCACAGGATAAGAAACCCCACTATCCCCTGTGGTGTGGGGAATTTTAATGCTATTTGCATTGAGGTTATATTTACGGAAGAATTGCAGTGTCGGATTTTTTTTTGTTTAATGTCAGCCTGGTTTGATGCTATATTATGTTTCAAGTACTATTCTTTTAATACAATTTATGTGATATAAGATTTTTTTTCAATGCCTCAATGCTTTAAAGATCCATATCGAATGGTTACGTAAAATAGATATTGTGGTTTAAGTAAAATAGATTTTGTTCCAATACCGCATTCAAGCATAATAAAATTGAAAGCCTAGGGAAAGCTAAGAAAATCTGCTATTTATATATGGTTGAACAGTGTTCTTGAATCAACACATTTCACCCACGTTCAACTAGTTTTATGATATTAATGTAAACTTCTTTCATATTAATAATCTCCATCTACTCATTTTTCATTTATAAAAATAGAGTAAAATTAAATTTTTGTCAAAAAATAGAGCAAGTTTTAAGGTATATGAAAATGATGCATTATTTTTATTGTTTTATCTTTCAGATCAAATCGAAAATTTCAGTTTTACAATTATTTCATTATATATGTATTTGATTTTTATTAAAAAAAATTAATTTTCAGGTTTAAGTGTAATTTTTTTAGACTAGAACAGATTTTAACTTCATTATTACAACATTTAGAAAAATATCTTTTAAATTCATAAAAATTACAATGAAAAAATTCATTCCGAAAGATAATTATCATTTTATTAAATAATTATTAGCCGGAAATTTATTTTTAGGTCACTCTGAACTGAAAAAATAACGTACATGGAAATAAAAATTAAAGAAAGTGGAAAAAAATTTTATTTTTTACATTGTAAAATATTTTCTTTTTGTTAAAGGCAGGGGATAGTTTAGATGAAAACGTTATCGACTAAATTTAATGTTTGGGTGTGTGATCTTATCAGACTTTTAATTATCTTATTATGAGACTGATAATATCTGCAGCTTAACTCTCTTACGTTTATTTGAATAATCAATGAAGATGTTTATTTCTTGCTTAAAATAAAAGAAGTCAAAAATATTTCTCAGAAAATATTATACGAATACTGTATTTGCGCATTAGTTCCTTGAAGCACAAGTTTTTTCCTGATGTGTTATTAAGCATTCTTCTATAAATGATTAAAACTATATAGCTAAATTGAATTGCTTTCGGTAAATGCATGCCAACTGCAAGTTAAATTTTCATTCATGCTCTGAGAAAAGAAATCCACTAATATATGTTAGAAACCATTGATACATCCAGATCCACTAATAACAACTTTGAAGACTGATCTTTCAGTAATAATAGCAGTCTCTGGCTTTGGATTATTTCAAAATATTACCGTCACCTGCCAG
>BGPR01045158.1:0-12409 GCA_013235015.1 Araneus ventricosus | reverse complement strand
TTGGATGGAGTGATAATAATAGCACATTTAAGTTTTATGTAAATAGATTCATTCTGGATATGAAAGGATATTTTTCAAAAAGTATTATTATTATCAGGATGAACAATATTTAAAAAAAAAAAAAAAAAAACACTGGGTGCTTGCGTATTAACGCCACCGTAAAAACGCACCATACGTTAAATGACAGTTACAGATTTGACGGTTTTTAAGTGCCGCCAATCTTGGCGCATTAGCGCAACTTCAGCTTCGGTGTCATTAATACGTAAGTACCAAACACTGTGAACTTTGTGTTTGTAATAATACTCACATTAATGCTCACAAGAATTTTTTTTTCCTCTGGACTAAAAAGGGTAAAACCAAAGTGTATGGTACACCTCTCGCCAAGCTGATGCCAAATCATGAAAAACACATCAAACGTCAGCTATGTTACCACATTTACCATGAGACAGTCCGCCATTGGGTTATCACATTTAGCGATTTTTCGCCAAAAAGAATTTAAGTTTGGCGCCGTATTGTACACTTTGGATATGAAAGGATATTTTTCAAAAAGTATTATTGTTATCAGGATGAACAATATTTTTAAAAAAAAAAAAAACACTGTGAACTTAAAATTATTATTATTATCAGGATGAAAAAAATTAAAAAAAAAAAAAAAAAAACACTGGGTACTTACGTATTAACGCCACCGTAAAAACGCACCATACGTTAAATGTATTAACGTCACCGCAGCTACAGATTTGACGGTTTTTAAGTGCCGCCAATCTTGGCGCATTAGCGCAACTTCAGCTTCGGTGTCATTAATACGTAAGTACCAAACACTGTGAACTTTGTGTTTGTAATAATACTCACATTAATGCTCACAAGAATTTTTTTTTCCTCTGGACTAAAAAGGGTAAAACCAAAGTGTATGGTACACCTCTCGCCAAGCTGATGCCAAATCATGAAAAACACATCAAACGTCAGCTATGTTACCACATTTACCATGAGACAGTCCGCCATTGGGTTATCACATTTAGCGATTTTTCGCCAAAAAGAATTTAAGTTTGGCGCCGTATTGTGCACTTTGGTTGGGCTCTAAAAAGCTTACACAATTTCTGTTAATGTTAATTCATTTGATAATTTGACTTTTGAATATTATGAAGGATTTCACCAGAAATATGTTAGTATTCTGCTTTCTGTAGAAGGAATGAATCCACGTTGAAAATGTTAACCACTAAACACACTAATTTAAATCTTCTGTGTAGCTAGAATTGGTATTAACTTGTTCGAGAGCATTAAGGAGTCGCATGTCTATGAACCAAACTCATTTTATATGATAAAGGTTCAGCATATTTTTTAAAGAATCTTCATAGCTAATTTTTTTAACTGAATGACACAGTTAATAACTAAGAAACCAGTCATTTTTGTTAATGAAATCAATCTTTAGGTTGCATGTAAATAAATTTCAGGACTTCCTGTTAAGACAGGTATTGTAGTGAAGAAGCAGGATACCTAATCCTTTCTTTTTTTCTGGCACAGCTTATCTGATTCAATGATCTTGCAGCAGAAAAATCAAATCCTTCCTCTCTCGAGTCATTTGGAAAGATAATTTTTTGCTCTTTAAGATGATGTAAAAATAATTTTCATACCACAAGTATCTAAGAAGCTATTGGTAAAAACATCTAAAAATAGCTTAATTTTCGTTATTTGATTAAACAAATAAAAATCTAATTCGAATTTTAAAATAATTTTTACGTCCATCACTGTGCCAAATTTAGTCATCGTAATTCCAACGTTGTGGGTGTGCATAAAGAACCAAAAAACAAACACACACATACTTTCCTCTTTTACAGGGGTAGATCCAGATATTTTTTAGGGGCCCATTTTTGTGGGAAAAAAAACTTTTTATGAAAAATAAAAATATTTTTGTGAAAAAATTTTTTATCATGCAAAACCTTCAATTTTAACAGTTTTTATGTGAATTTGAGTTTTGTGAAGGCTTCGTTTTTATGAATTTGAATTTTGTGAAGGGGCCATTTTTATGAAGTGGAATTTTGTGAAGGGGCTGTTTTTATGAAGTGGAATTTAGTGAAGGGGCAGCAAAACAGCCCCAATTTTTGCCTGGATCGACCCATGTTTTATATATATAGATAATGTCATTACTCTCTAACTTTTGATGATAACGTTCATTTTTATGTAGCCTGATCAGAAAATGCTTACCAAATGGCAAATTTGCGTGTTGATTTTTTTACATACCTTAAAATGTTCAGAAGATTATTATAATGATTTTAACTGTATTTCAGGTTTATACTATAAATCAAGAATCTGTATACCTTTTGATTAGCAATGTTCCAGCTGTTGGTGGCGCTGAGGAGCTCCAAGCCCTTTGTGATCAGTATGGAATAGTTGAGGACTTTAGACCTTTGGATGAATACCCTTGTGAAGACTTCACAGAAGTCTATTTAGTGAAATATAGCTTATTTCCAGCTGCGAGGTAAGCTAATATTTTATCTTTCACTCTGAACCTATGAGGACTGAGCTTGGCGATACCCCATGAATCTTTTTATCATGCAAAATCAAATACCATCAACCTTGGTTGTAACTGGCTGTACTCATTGTTTAAAAATTAATTTATTTTTATAAGTTTATTTTTTTCATCATAGGACTGCAAAAAAGCAGTTAGATGACAGATCATTTCTTGGCAGTTCACTTCATGTTTGTTATGCTCCAGAATTTGAAACAGTTTCAGAGACAAGGTTGAAGTTACAAGAAAGGAGAAAATATGTAGCTTGGAAAACTAAGACAGGTAAGTTTTGATGTAAATTTTAAGGTACTGTTAGTTAACACATTGACTGCCAGTCGTGTGAAGCCGTGTTTATAGCTAATGCCATGATACGGGAGTGGGTTGTACCCATATGCCAACTAACTTACTATAAGAAATAAACAACTCGTGTTATATTTTCCATAATTAAAAAATTTGAAAACCACATACATTTACAACTAGTCTCTAACCTTCATTCCATGCTAATACCAGCATATATACCCAAAGTGTAACCGTAGAATAAGTATCGAAACGTAGTATTTTCCGCACCAGCACGGGATAGGCAGTCAATGTGTTAACGTGTAGACTGTCAACACAAATTGCAGGTTTTCAGTCACTGAAGCCAGTTTAATTCAGTAGCAGTATAATATTCTCTTGATAATTATTATTAAGTCAGTTATTTGTGTTGAAGACTGTCTAAAAATATACCACAAAGTATAGCTTTTAATTTTTTTTATATCTTTCTGTTCATAAGTTTGTATTTCTTTTCAATTTACTAATAACTTTTCTGTTTGTGTAAACAAGCTTTCATTTTTATTTCTGTTCCGAGGAGCCACAAAACTTTGTATAGTATACAACTGAATGTTTTCTGATGACCATTCCATGCCCAATTAAATCTATTATTATTTCTTGTTCTTATGAATTTTATTAGTGTATGACTTTGGAAAATATTTTAATCAAAATATTATAAGATAGATTGTATGTGACTTTTAAATTTCAAAACATCAAAAAGTGCTGAAATATGCATCTATATAAGTTAGTGTGTTTGGAGATTTCTGTGTATCGTGTATAGTAAAGTTTGAAACAACACTAACAAAACAAACATGTAAGTAATTAGAAAATTGGTTCTGAAAAATTATATTCTTTTTATATATAAAACAGCAACTTTTTTTTCTGCTTTGGCCATTTTTTTATGGACAATTTTAATTGTTAAATTTTTGTTTAGCAATTTACTTTTTTGTCCTAAAATGGCTATTCTGTGTTTGATAATTTATAATTGTGTCTTAAAATTGTTAATTTTACATTTTATTATACAGTTTTGCTAGCATTTATAGACATGAATCATTTACTTTGTATTTATTAGGAAAAAATAATATGAATGCTACCTATCAACACAAAAGTAATGTTTCTAGTAGTCAAGTTACTAGAAATCAACCACCCAGTACTTCTTCATTACAACCTGTGACTTATATTTGGGCTGGAAAAGAATACACGGAATACCCTAAACCTCCTTTGGAAGACCTACCAGTGCAAAAGAAAGAAAGGATTACATCAAGTTCCTTTGTTCCTCGTCAGCTTCAGTCAACTCATTCGCTAGCTTGGAACTCTGCTGGAAACAGTGCTTCTTCACAGCCTGATTCAAGTTCTGCTTCTCAAAATCAAATGCCTCGAATATCTGATTCTTCTTACCAGAATACCATCTCTGATGTGAGAAAAAGAGTTGCACAAGTAAGTTAGTTGATGGTTATTTTAGTTATACAAAATACAATGCACAATAATGGCATATAATATTATAAAATTATTAGGATGTCAGACTTGAAAATAGTTATTTCATTCAAGTTACAAATTAACAATTAATGTTATGACTGAATCCCATCTCTAATTAAATGTAGCATTAAGTTCTAATTCTGCAAATTTAAATAATATTTGTCTGAAATATAATTCCTGGGGAGATTTGTACACTATAAATTATTGAAGGAAAATTTTACTTGGATCCTTTATTTGAGTTTTATTGTGTGAGATGTTATTTATTAATGACATTATACCAAAATCTATATATATATAAAAGCTTTTTTTTTAAGTATGTATGTATGTTTTTTTTCTTTGTTTGTTTGTTTGTTTGTTTTTTATGCACACCCAGACTGTTTGACTTACTGGAACCAAATTTGGCGCAATGATGGATTAGTTCAAATGGGAGCTAATGCTGTAAAATTCAAATTAAATTTTTATTTATTTAATTTAAAGTGGTAAATTCGGCCATT
The DNA here is from genome assembly GCA_013235015.1 of Araneus ventricosus. NCBI lineage: Eukaryota > Metazoa > Arthropoda > Arachnida > Araneae > Araneidae > Araneus > Araneus ventricosus. The sequence goes on along the minus strand of BGPR01045158.1, from coordinate 7,627 downwards.
TTTGCCGATTTTCACAAAATTTTCTTTTTTTTCTGCATTATTTATTTATATCCAGCATTTAATTTATTAGTTCTTGCATTTTTGAATTTATTTCTCTTCATGTATGATTTTTTTTAGCCGTATTAAAGGAAGTTGGTTTGAATAAAAAGTTTTATTTTTTCTTTTGCAAACAATTCACTTAGTGAGCTTCCATATTTTAATTTAAAAACTTGAGAAAAAATCGTTTTCTTGCATTTTTCTCTCTCTTTTTTTTTGTCTTTTGATAAAAAGAAATATGCATCCTGAATTATTTTATTTTGCAACATTTTTTTTTTTTTTTACATTTTGTTCGTCCTAAATATTTTTTTTAAGTTTATATTTTTAATCGGCAACGCCGGGAAAATTCTGTAAATATATATTCTATTGTTTAAAATAAATATTCTTTTACAAACTTCTGTCTTTCAAACCATACTGTTATCTCTACTAATAATAAAAGAGAAAATCTGTGTGTCTGTTGGTGGTCTACAGAACAGACCGTTGAACTTAGAGCTGCCAAATTTGGTACGGGTACTTTGGAGGGTGGGAATGTGCACCTTGGAGCCATTTTTTTCAATTTTTTATTCAAATTTTAATTATTTAAAAATTAAGCAAATTTTGGCCATTTACAGCGTTTCTTTGTGAATAAATTCTGAAGTAATTAACGCTCGAAAATTATATTTATTCCATTTTAAAGTGCGAATTTTCACCTTTCTAAGGTTGTTAGTTTCAACTCTGTATATTATTTAAGCGAGTTTTCAAATCTTTTTGAAAGCTTAACACCCCTCTCAGACAAGGTCATGGAAAGTTGTTTCTTCTAGAAGGGGAGATAGGTTTCCCCCTTCTTCGAGATGACATGGAAGCAATTCGCCTGTACCCAGGGTAGGAGATGGGGTGTATCACGGTTGGCTTTAGCGAAAAGATTCACAGTTCACTACCACAACATTTTTTCCCTCTAAATTTTAAACTATTTTTTAATTTATTATGTTGAGATAAATGCTGATTTTTTTACAATTTTCAAGCATTTTAAACTCATTTTATGCATAAACCACTTCTATTCCATTTTGAAATGTGAAAAGTGACCTTTCCTCCGATATTAAACTTAATGCTATGCAACTTTTTTTTTGTGGTATTTCATCAAACTTTTATTCCTGTTTCAAATTATACATGCTTTACCAATGCTTCAACAAACTCAATTAGAATACCACAATCTGAGCAAAACAGATAATGAAACATCAAATTAAAAAAGAATTGAAATGGCTTTTCGCTGTTATAAATGTTTTTATAGATAAAATTTACAATGTTTTCTGATTGCATATGATTGATGATGTTTTAAAGATTTATACCATTTTATCAAAATTGAAGGGCATTTCAAATTGTAACAACAATTTCAAATTAATATTCGAGCATAAGCAGCTAAAAACTGCATACTTTTAACTGTTCTCTGAAATTTCACTAACGAACTCGAAACTTAGAACTTATGCATCTAAAGATTATCTTTTTTTTACTATTTCATATTGGATGCATCTCTTTTTCATTTTGGAACTAATTGTTTTGTCTAAAAAGATAAACGAAAAATTAATTTTTTCCATGACATTTTACTTAATTCATAATAATGAGTTTTCAGATGTTTTTCTTTTCTGTCCTCTTGGTGCCACAGGCAAAGTTTTTACACCCTTTTCTGAGTAAATAGTTTTGAAAACTTTCTCTTTCACTTGTGTAGTCACTCTACAAAAGGTAGTGCTGACTATCATGTGATTAAATGATTTAGTTCCTTAAAATGGAATTGTTAGATTGACTCCACTTCATGATGCATATTCGTTTGTGATATTATGTTTAATAAAATCTTTTCTTAAATGCAGATAGTTTATACACAACTTGTTTATGTATTTCACTTTTAAGGAATTAACTAGAAAACTCGCTTATTTAAGTATTTTACTTGCATTTGCTTTATGCAAGCAAACTTTGCCCTAAACCTGATCTTGCCTTTTTCCATTCTAATCTGCATGGAATCTATTTGTATTTATGGTTATCTGACAGCTAAATAAAGTGGTTATTTTTAAAGATGAACTGCTCAGTGGATGCCACTCTCTTTATTTTTTCTATCTATCTCTGTTTGTGCACGCAGATAATCTTCATATTAAATATAAGTAAGGTCTTAAAAAAATTGCATACTTCAAGAATTACCATATATACGCAGTGAGTCGAAATGAATGCTCTTAATTTCAAAAATTTGCTGTGCAACAGGTGCTTGCTGCATTTATTTGTAGTATACATATTTCAAGTGGTAATATATTCAAGTGTTGAATGGAAACATCTCTGATGTTCAGTATGCGCTCTTTTTGTTACATGACTGTCATACTTTTTAGTCTGTCAAATCTTTCTGTAGGATGTCTATGTCATTGCTGAGAATAGCAGCTGCCATTTGGGCTTTCAAATTGATTATGGTCATCGGATATATAGGCAAATGCATGTGATCTTCTGCAAATCTTCTTGAAAAGAAATAACATTGAGAGTGATTAGGGTATCTTGTGGTGGCAAAGGTAACAGTTCTCTAACTGTGTCAGCTGAGACATACCTCCATGTAGAATAACCATCATTGATTCGAAAGCCTTTAGCATAGCTGCTATTGCCAGTATTGACAAAGGCATGCTACTGAAGGTTTGGCAAGAATTGCATCTCAACCTTGATGTATCCCTGTAGCAAACGTGGCGTGCATTGAACATCTGTGACGTCTGCATTCAAAAACTTTTGACTATATTACCTCGTGAACTATGTATCTTTCAAATAAATACGGCAGCTACCTGCTTGTACAGTCAAGTTTTGAATTTAGGGCATTCATTTTGACTCGCGTTGGCCATGTAAACAAAAAATTGAAAAAATACTTATTTGTGTGTTTTTATTTTACTAGTTTCCTCCTGCATTTTTACTTGAATGCAGAAAATGACTGTGATTTTTCTATACAGTTTAAAAAAATTATTATTAAATTTAGCATTGTAAATATTGTATGTCAACTGCTGATTTGCATAATTGCATATTTATATTCTGTATGTTTTTATTTTTGAGTTCATTATGTTTCATAATTGATATTTTATTTCCCATGTTATTTCATTGCAAATAATTTTTTTCATGTCTTTAGGTGTCTGTCCCTAATGTGAGGGTTAGCTTGAAAAGAAGGAAGAGACTATGATTATGGGCAGTTTGCCATAATTTGGTAGATTTCTTCATAATATGAATGGAATGCTTAATACTTAGATGATCCATTTATTAAATAATGATTCAGTTTTTTTTCCTGTATCTTGTAGAATCTCAAATGTTGTATATGGTTTCATGTATGTTTTTTTTTTTTTTTACATTTATTCTCTTCATATCTTTGTACATATTTTTTAAAAAATTGTTAATTAGTGAAATATGTGATGTACATGATTAACTATTTGATGCATTATGATTTATATTTGTGATTAGTTAGTATTAAATATTAATTCTAGGCAAAGTAGAATTACGTTTATCTTATTTGAGTTATTTCATATAAAATAATTTTTAACAATTTTGCTTGTGTAAGTAGCTTAGTTTTGCTATAAATCTGTATCATAGAGAGTATTTTATGATTCTATATTTTTGTATATTAGACTTTATTTTTAAACTCTTATTTAAATATACTTGCAATTTATAGATTGAAATTAGCTAATATTATGTATCTGTATGACAATATTACATGTAGAGTGAATAATTGTTTTTGAACATGCATTATTTTTAAAGTTTAATAATTGTGCATGAATGATTTTTTTTTCTTTTAATTATTTTTGTATTTATTTTTGTTATGTTTTGTTCTTATTATTCTTTTTATTTCCAAATTTCAGTGAGGATATTAAACACAAAATCGCTTTCAGATTCCTCATTTTTCGAAGGGGGTGCACTTATGGAGGAAGCACCGACAGTTCCTATTACTAATTACAGGTGGGTCTTTCTTTTGGATATAAATAGTCTATCTTTTATAAATAAGTTAATAGTGATAGATTTTTACATTTAAGGTTTTTTTTTTTATCTTTTTGATAATAAATTCGAACAACTGAAAGCTTTTTATGTAAAATTACTTACTTTTTATCCTTTGTTATTTAATTTAATGGAATCTTACATTATCATAATTCTCATTTTTCTAAGTAATGGCAGATTATTATAGCAGTTTTTCTTATATTAGAAAATATTTTATTTGTACAATAGTCTGCCATAATTATAACTTTGTTCAACTGATTATGAAATAAACATTTGAAATATCTTCCATCATTGTTTTAAACAGATAAGAAATTAAACTTTGTTTTGTTCATCTGTGTTTTCTATTGCAAATTTATATACAGGACCATGTATAACATGTTTTGCATACATTCACATTTTATGTTTCATAAAATTTGAACAAAATATTTACCTTTACATTTCGTGGAAATTTTGCAAATTGCCATATCAAACTTTTTTTTTCTTTATCATTAATTATCATTTTCACTTTCTTAGATTCGAAGAGAAAGTGTTGTAATCATCAAAAAATTTGACCTTGAGATTTTGGGGAATCTATCCTTTAGACCTCTCCGAGTCAGAAAATCTTTTTTGAATTATGTCTTGTCTATCTATGAACATAACTAAAAAATGCAGCCAACTAAACAGATGAAATTTGGTGTGTGGTCTCTACACCAGAACTGTAGATTTATGTCAAATTTTGGACAAAATCCATCTGCAGGAACTATGTCTGCCTGTCCTTGTGCATGCTACTATATAAACTCAAAAAGCTAGATTGGTGAAATTTGGCTTATGGTTTTATCACCAGACTTGTAGATCTGTGTCAGATTTTGGACCAAATCTACCGGAGAGTTGACTATTTATGTGAACACAACATTTCAAAAATGCTACAAGCTACGTAACTGAAATTTGAAGAGGTAGAAAATGCATCCTCAGTTTATTTTTGCTATGCTATGCAATCTAACACAAAAGACACCATTTCATGTAAGTATACGAGAAAGTAGATGGGAGAATATTCCCATTTTTTAATTCTATTTTTTGTTAGTTTTCTCACTTATATGTGCTTATGAGGCTGTGAAATATTATTTTTTGGTCTAAAGTGATCACAAATGCAAAAGGTTTGATACAAAGTTACCTTGTAGAGAGGTGTACATGTTAGAGTAATAATTTCTCAAAAAGTTTGTATAAAAAGATAATTAGAAAACTGAGCTTATAGTAGCAGGTTGTTATCTCATATATATTCATATTAATTCAGTCTACTTTTCTGATTACATATGTTCCAGGGTGAAGTTATTAAGGTGTTTTTTATATGTATTATCTTTCAAGAATTTAAGATATTTTTTTATCTTGAGTCTAAGAATTCAGTTGTGGTACTTAACTAATTTTACTAATATGAGCATTGCATTAATTTTCCATTTTAGCTGCAGATTCTGCAATTTCGTGTACACCAACAAGAGAGCTCTTATTAATCACGAGAGCACACATTATCCAGAGAAGTTACCATTCAGCTGTCCTAGCTGCCCCAAGGTTTTCCGAGAGAAATATCAGTTGCAAAGTCACCTGTACACTCACGATTCTGCTCGTCATTTCAAATGCAATTTTTGTGGCCGAACATTCCGTCACAGTAGCAGTTTGGCTAGGCACAAGCGCTCTCATCGCTTGACTCTTCAAAATCATAATCGTTAGGATTGCTTTTATGTGATTTGCAGCTATTAACAAATTATTTGTGAGAACAAAATGAACTGTTGAAATAAATTGTTTCTCAAATTGTATATTCAAATACGCCTTTGGTTATTGGAATACTTTTTGTTAAAATGGTGATAATCGTATTCTACAAATTTGTCATGGAAACTAATGTGGAATTTAGTGAACATTTCAAAATGCTATAGAATTATAAAATCTGAAATACATGCTTTAGAACTTTTTCTTTTAAAGTTTTTAAAATTCATTTTAATACTTTAAGACCCGAATTTGTTACTATTGACAAATTTCACTCTTTTTTTTTTTGTATGTTAATTTTGGTTTTAATGATGATTTATGTTAATTTTTTGACTTGGGGAAAAGACATCTGTAAGTGAAATTTTGAGTTGGCTCACTTTTTTCCCCTTATCTGAACAAAATATAAATTCATGTTGACACTTAAAAGTATTTAAAACTTGAGTATAAAAACATATTTAGCCATTAAATTATTACTTTTTTAAAAAATTACCTTCATTACATGTGACAAAAATACTCATTTTTAGTGATTAAAATGCATTCTGATATAATTTTCATAACTGATCTTTTTAAATCGCTGCTTATAGAAAACAAGAATTTTGAAATACTGTGTTACTACTATAAAAATATATTCCTTCATATTTACAAAATGATAATGGTAAAATATGCATTAAAATAATATGTACTTAAGATTTTGTGATGAATTATTTTTGAAACGTGATTCTTTTGAATATGTGCAGAACTGGAATAGGATCATGTTGTTAAATTATTCCTCCATTTGTAAATAATACATTTTTAATACAGATTTTATATTTTTCTATATGTTTGCTCTGAACCATTATCAGTGTTAACTTGATCAAAAATATGAATAAAGATTATTTTCTAATATTTTCTTTCATGTTTTTCATTTTTCAAGCATTCATATGTACAATGCATCATCAAGCAACATAATGTGTTTAAAACTTGTATCATTTCAATAGTGTGTACTTGACAATTCCTCCTAGTCAGAGTGACCTGGTTATCACCTAAGCATATTGTTTTTAGAAGTTAGCTCCAGTATATGGGGGTAAGTTGTCTTCCTGGGGAATTTTCAGGGGTAGTTGACCGAAAATCAGACTACTACCTCAGGTGATACCTAGGTGTTCCAGTGTTCTACTATATCATATTTAAACAAAGGATTAAAATCCTACAAGTTGAAAGCAAGTGAAAAAGATGAAACTGCAAATCTAATTGCAGCTGTCTGCAAGGCTTCGAATGTTCAAACCAAATTTGATAATTTGTTATGCTAAAACAACAATGTAGATATGTAAGTGTTTGTTTTCCAAGTAAAAAATATTGATGAGTGAATGTTACGTGTCTGTCGCAAATGAGTTCAAACTCTGTCACTTTTTTGATTACTTAACAGAAATCCATTTTTCTTGATAGGTGAGTGGCGAACAATTTGCTGCGAGTTTTAAGAGTCCACAGATTTTACCAATTTAAGCAAAGTCTGATTTTGACATGTTTTTTTTAGATCGCACATGGGGATGAATGTGTTTAAAAATTGAGGAACTGCAATGGCTGTCTTGTCAGCCTGATGATTTCCATTTTTTTCCCTATAAGGTGCCATCCAGCAAAATATCGCTATTTAACCAGGGGAAGCCTGTAATAAAATTCTAAAAGATCAAAAATGAATGGATAGGAATGATGCTGAAAGGATTTTAGTGAATGTAAAAAGCTTCACTAATCAAAGACATAACATCACTAGGTCTGCCAGAAATCTCTGTCAATGAAATGACCCACAGTTGTTACTGTGACACTACTTCCTCTTTTAAAGGGAAGGCCTAGTGGTAAGGTCTCAACTTTGGGGCCGGAGGGTTCCAGGTTCGAAACCCGATTCCATTGAAGA